>MQUG01000543.1:0-12504 GCA_007213375.1 Steinernema feltiae | reverse complement strand
GACCAGAACTACGATCGTTTTTTCGGGTCGGTTACCCCAACAATTCGAGTCCTCCAGCGTTCAAAATCCTCCCAGTTTGTTGCTCCTGCATGAATCAAATCAAATATAGGTGGCTGGTTCCCCGGACCTCTAGAAATGTCCACCGTTCGTCCACGAGCAAATGTAAATCAGTAAATATAAGTTTTCAAGTAATTTTGCGCGCAAATCCATTTTTTCGTTTGTTTTCTAAAGGTTTTGATGCCCCAAATACGCGAAATACACTCACTCGTTAAGCAAAAAAATCCATTGAAAACAATTGTTCTTCCAAAAAAAAGCACTCAATGAGTGACTTGTCGATTATTTTGTGACATCATGGACGTCCTTTGCACTCCGCCCTCTTGGCTCGCCCGCCATGGACTCAGCCAGCCTTGGCAGTCGTCCCTCTTCCACCCAGTACATTCCGGTTGTGCTATAGATCAGGATAGATATAGATAGATATAGATAATAAAGAGAGAAAGAACTTCGGTTAGCCCCGGAGATTGACCATCTCCGACGGGGGATCTCCGACGGTTCCTCGGACTCGCTACACCGCTACACCGTCTCGCAGAATCGGACGTTAGTAGTCGCCCCGAACCTGACGTAAACAATTTGGTAGCTCAGAATCGGTGCTTCGTTTTCATAGGACGGATTTTTCAATCAAATGCATGAAGCTAATGTTCTCAGCAATTTACTGAGTCAAGTCGGCATTTCAAGTGTCAATTTGCCGACGTAAGACGTTGACGGAGAGGGTTATCCCCGATCATTTGTTCGGTTCGCAGCTCTGGAAACTACATGCGCTGGCTCCTTAGAAGACGTGATTTATGGACTATCCATCTTCAATTCAACGCGTACGGGAATGGAAAGTCAAACATCACATAATCGTAGTAGTAGATACTGTACACCAAACCCAACAATTTCTTATCACTAACAATCTCGCTGAAGATTTCTGATGTTCGGGCGATGAGACCGTTGAATGCTGCGTGCTATGGAAGAGATGTCCTCGATGATCTCATCAATCAGCTCCAGTTTCACTCCCATCTCGTGCAGCAACTCGGCCAGATGCGGAAAGTCTGCTTTCGCCTCTCTGGCTCGTTGTAGTATTTCTTGATCTTCATTTTGTCGATATGTTTGGAGAATCGCAGTCCTAAACGCACGTGTGGATTGCGGGTTCTTGAGGTCTCTGAACTGTACCAATTCTGTGAAAGTGTGCATATCTTCCATGTTGGAGGAACTTTCTTCCTGAAGCGTACCTCATACTCCTATCGTAGACGCTCTGCACAAAGCACGTCAGGTTCCCTTTGCATCCGTGACAGTCGTGCTTCTTGTCGTATTTCATGAGATTTCTGCACATGGATGGATTAGAGACAAAGCTAGGCGATGACGTATGACTGACTTGACGCATTTGTCAGTGAACGAAGAGACAAATCGATCCAAAGGGTCGCGAACAAACGCGAAAAGTTTCCAATCTTCAAGCTTGGAAGACGAATTGCGGAGCATTTGGTTGTAGGAGTTGAATTCGTTCTTATCTGCGCAAAATCTGAAATTACTGATTTGTTTGGCTGTTTTGAGCGCTGAGAACAGCAGCTGTTGGCATAAACAACTCTTTAGAGCACAAAAAAGCAGAATTTGTGTTTGTTTACATTAAGATGTTCAGCTTGTTCATTCACGCACAGATCGCAATCGCTGAGACGTGCGCTGCCTACGACGAAATCAAGCCAAAAATAGTAGCGTGTATTGAAGCGACCGCACGTTTGGTTCCAAGATCTTTCCAAGATGTTTCCGAGCCCAAGATGTGGACGCCCTGTCATAAGACATAATGCCAAGAGGCATAATGGACAAAAGACATAATGACCAAAACGGCATAAGCAAACCTTGCGGCAGCTCCTAAGCCCAAGCCTGCACTTAGCACGAAGCCGGAAAGAAGTTCCAGGACAAGTTAGCCTTTTTGGTCATTATGTCTTCTGACCGTTATGTCTTTTGTCCATTATGTCCTTTGGCATTGTGTCTTTTTTTATTATGTCTTATGACCGGGCACCCGATGTGCTATGTATTGGAAAACGGTTTGAAAAGTTGAAAATTAAAAAAATGTACAAATTTTCATTCCAATTCCAATGCAATCTTGGAAAGTTGTGGTTGGTTTTACCAGTCGCAATACCTTCTGGTCACTCTGTAGCCCGCGAGAAAAATCGAGAAAGCAGCTCATTAATTCACTTTAAGCACATATTCCGAGTAACTTTTTCAGTAGGTTTTATGCTTGCCAGCTTGTGAATTGCGCTTCGACGATCTGTAGATTTAGATAGGTAATTTTGACTTTTTGCGGTGCCAACAATCTGCAATACTGTAGCTAGTTGTTAGGCATTATTGACGATTCTAAAACAATTCGCACTGTGGATGTGATCTACCCCAGCAATAGTCAAATTGGTCGCAAAGATCGCGATCAAATCGAAAGTTGTCAACAACCAGATTTTCGTTGGTGCGCTAACGTGATAATCGCATCTGTGTGTCTGTCTGACTCCAACTGAACCCCAAATGCGTGTGTTAGCCTACCTATTGTAAAAATCGTCTCCCGTCAAAGTTCGATTCGCCTTTCGAAAAGCTTCTGGATCGTGGAGGAAGCACACAATCGCCACAAGCACTGTCGACATGTTCTTCTCGATCAAACAGCCTGCTATTCTCTTTCGTTTTGCTGTCTTAAAATTCAAATTTTTTCAATTTTTCGATGAGCTGATCTTACCCTCAAGTTCACTTCAAAATGTCTAAAAGCCGGAACCACAGGTAATGTCGGTTGCTGACGGCCTGCATCGCCGTTATCCAGGTTATCCAAATAGTACTTCCATAGCAAATGCTCCAAGTTGTTTGGAACGATCGCGGGAACCTCTAAAAACACAAAACTTTAACCTCAAAAACTCAAAGTTTCCTAACCGCATTGTGAAAAACAGCGAATTTGGAGGACGAAAATCAGTGCAACGAATACGCTGATGCTGCAGAGCAGCAGAACGATCAGGTAGTTCAGGGAGACGAGTCGTCTGGTTGGAATGTGAGTCCTCGCGTGGGTGGGCAGCTTCGAATACATATTGCTGCCGTTAATGCGGAGCAGCGTCCGGCGTGCGGTTTAAATAGGCATGCAAACGTGACTCTCTCGTTATCAGACGACGACAACTCGAACTAACGTGAATCTGGTCACAATATGCCGCTATGAATAAATTTTTGAATGCTGTCAAAGTGTGATGTTTAGCGTCGCGTAAACAGGACAAAGGTCATCGTGTCGCAGAGATTAGTCGCTCTAAGCAGTGTGGCAGCGGGCAGAGTGCAAACCATTTGAGCAGCGTGAATTGCAAACAAGAGGAGGAGCTTTATGGTAAAAAAAACGGCGAATCAAATTGCTCAAAAATGTGGGCGTTTTGCTAACATGTGCCAGAGCGCACCTGTCAGCACATGTGCTGTTTTAAGTATTTGCATATTTATGAGGCGAAAGCACACGTATCACGCGATCGAAAGCGATCATACGTGCTGCCACGAAGACTGTCAAGACAAAATCCAGACGGACAGACTGAGCCAGTTCACGGCATATCTAGTCTAGCAGGAAGATAGGATAGTAATGTTGCTAAAAAGGGGTTGAAGCTAAACTCAGTTAAAGGCTGAATTGAATTAAGACTTGGATCCAAGTTGTCCGGCGCGCGAAAACTCTTTGCGAGCAGACTCCTATTATGCCTACGCCCACAAAAGCAGAGCCGCGGTGGCAGCGGTAGTGGTTCAGACGATGCAAGTGTTTGCAAGCCAATGTCAATCAGACGACTGGTCCTACGTCAGATGCAGAGGCGAACCGGTTTCGGATTCGAGCGGATTTTTATCGGTTTCGGGTACCCGAACAGCTCTGGTCAGATGGCACGCAAGACTAGACGCCTTGGAAGAACAGGAGTACCCGCATTCTTGCAGTACTCCTGAGCGTCTCCAGCGGGTATCAACCGGACTCTTAAGCCTGTGCCAACGTCGAGCTGCCTCCCCGTCAGCCGTTGCAGCTCCAGCCAGCTCCCTTTAGGATCAATCGTTAATAGAGCTGCTCGATGAGCAAGGTCTTGGAAATTTGAAATTTTCATCATTTTCCTTCTACTCGCAAATTCCACTTCAAATCGACCTTTTGCCGCTCTGTGCCTGAACCTAAGAGACATCTGCCGCGCTCTGGTCGGTTACCAAAACACTCTTGTGTTGTTTTCGACCTCCTCCGCCTTCCCTCCGCTCAGCACTTGTGCTTGTTTACCCCAAAATAGGCTCTCAAGTGGCAATGAGACTTGTTTCTCGACTATAAAACCTCAAAAACATAAACAATCTGAGCAATCAGGACACGATGAAAATTGGAATTTTCTGCTTGTTGTTACTATCTCTGGTTGCTCTGAGCTATGCGCTAACACGTCAAGATTACGGTAGCTTAGCGCCTGTGGAAAGCCACCGAATCCTGTAAGTCGTTGGTGCTCTATCTGTGCAATCTGGACATTTAGCAATCGACCGAAGCGCTACTATCAACGCTACTGGAAACGAAGCTACTTCTCTCGGTGCTCCTACGGCTATGACTGGTACGGCCGCTATGGATCGAAAAGGTGCAGGCGATACTACCGCGACTACCCCTCCTATCGCTACTATCGCACCTACTACACAGATCCATTTCCCTACTATCGATACATTTACTCGCGACCGACGTTCTCGTTCTTCCCTTGGCGTTGAAAGCGCGCGGTCTTTGTGCTTGATGTTTTGATAAAAGTTGCATTTGATGTCGATGTTTTGCAGGCGTCACAGTGGGAGTCGCACTGCAATACAGCGCAATTTAGTTGATTTCGCTAGGTGTGACACCCAAAGAGTACATGCCGTTGTGCGTTAGTGCAAGAAGTGCGTTTTGGGTTGAGATTCCTGCTTGTAGCATTGCAAGAATTACACTTTAACTGTAACAACAGTCAAATCAATGAGGCCAGGTCCGGACCTGCACAACGAAAACAGAATAACCTCTTCTTTTTGGATCCCAAAATATGCGAGCAATCAACGACAATTCCTTAAAACAAAACCAAATTTTACTTGGTAACCAGACATGACGATTAACCAAGTTGGTAGCCAATTAATCCGGACTTGTAAGCCCTGCCACGACTGCAAACAACCTATCCAGAAAACCCCTCACTTCAAGCCTTATGTTGGAGCCGGATTCATTAGCCTTGTATTAGCTTTAAAATTTTGAGCTCAGGCTTAAGTTAAACACGGATCAGTTCTAAGGGTCTCTCGACCCTTTCGCCTGGTAATCGGCGGCAAGATGTCACGACCTAAAATTTTGCGCCACAAAAAATCGAGTTTTCACTGTAGATCAAAACTCATTGCGTCACACTTTGCTCACACCTTCAGTTCAATTCCATTGGACTTCTGGCACAGTAGGCTATTTGATGACTGAACTGGGAGCGAATTAAGCACAAAACTAGCAAGTCTTTAGAAGTAAAGCACTACACATCAAAACCAAAACCAAAAACCGCTGAATAGCAGAGTCCGACACAACAAGAGCACAGTTGACATTTCGGTTTTACTCGTAATGGCGCTCTAATTCAATAATATTACTAGTTTTGTGCTTAATTTGCTCTCAGTTCAGTCATCAATTGGCCTACTGTGTCAGAAGTCCAATGGAATTGAACTGAAGGTTTGAATTACGGTAATTGAGTTTGCTCTTTTAGTTCAAAGAAGACATTTTGAAACGAAATGAGTTCGGGTCTACAATTCAAACTCGATTTTTCCTGATTTCCATGATGCAAAATTTCAGGTCATGATATCTCGTCACCTGCGGAAAAGTCTAGAGACCATTTCGCTGACATATTTGTAACCTAACCACTTGAAACGGATTTTAGACCCAGCCAAGACTGTCAGGAATACCCCTCAGCTCAATCGAGAAATCGATTTTGGTCTCCAAAATATCCAAATGGCAGGCTCTTTTGCACGCGAGCCCTCTTCGATCAATTCATTAGGACTAGAGCTGTTGCTGCTCCACCGCCACTAGAGCTGTTGCTGCGGCTGCAGATGCAGATGCTCGGCTCTGATCTGCACTCAATCTAACGTATTTAAACGGATTTTAGACCTAGCCTACAAACAACCTATCCAGAAACACACTCCTCCGCTCAATCCTCAGCGCATCCGCACATTTAAGGCACAAAACCTGAGCAGAAGTAACGCATAGGCTTTCTGTCAGACACGGAGATATCGGTTTTGGTCTCCAAAATATCCAAACGATTTCCCATATCAACCACCTCTGGTCGGTCAACGCCCTTCTCTTATCTCTGACCACAAAGCACAAAGCCTAAACGGTCTTTTGCGTCACAGTGCCTGCTACAGACCACTTCTGTGAGCTCACCAAACGTCATAACGGAGAAGAATAACCCCAATTGATGCTCGCTGCGCAAGAGCAAAACCGGTCGAGCGAACAGCGGTTTTTGTACTCGCCGTTGTCGTATATAGGCGGCGGTCATCGTCACTCACTCAGTTCTCATCGTACCCCCCACCCTAAATATTGCCACCTGACGCGGCCGCGTTTCAGATGCATATCCTCACGAAAAGCCACCGTTCGCCCGGCCACATCGCCAAATCCCTTCGCGAGGAACTTCTCAAGTTGGACGATAAAATCTGCGAGAAGAAAGCCGTGAAGAACGTCGCCGAAATAGATCGTCTTTTGACCGCAGCCAAGGAGATTCTCTGCGATCTGGACGACAATCCGCGGTTGTTCAACAAGTCGAGCCCGGTGATGCAACTCACGAATGAGTTTGCTTACGCGGAAATCGTTCCTCGCCTGATCACTCACTTACAGCGGCTTCCTTTCGAGTCGCGCAAGAAGGTCGCCGTTGTTGTCGTTAACCTCCTGAGGCGGAAGATCGGATTTCGGTCGTCGACCGCTGAGATTCTGAGGAAGCATCCCGATGTCCTCGTTGATCTCATCGAAGGGTTAGTTGCAGAGTTCCGATGAATCAAGAAGGCCAGATTGTGATGTTTTAAGGTATGAGAACCACGATATCGCGCCTGTATGTGGCATTATGCTCCGAGAGTGCGCCCGTCATGAGTCGCTGGCCAAAGCAATTTTCGACTTGCCACAATTCTACAATCTGTTCTCCTACATTGAAACGCCATCGTTTGAGATTTCAGCCGATGCTTTTACGACTTTTAAGGTAAGCGCTATTTAGCTAACAAGGATTTGTTTGTGGGGTTAATGGTCCCATGTGCAGTCAAAATACGACCGTTTGTTGCGGAAATTGAATATTTCTGGCCGTTTCGCGTGCTCGTTCCTTGCTTGCTTGAATTGTCAAAAATGGTTAAAATGACGGATTTTTCCGTCTACGGCGGATGGATGAGGATGTTAGCAATGCAATAAGCTATTAAAGGGACCCAAACATCAATTTTTCGGACATCGGTCTATTTCACGATCAGCCTGTGGCCAACGATGCAGTTAACGGTGTCATCTGACCGCTGAATACTGCGTACTTGGTTGTTTTCTGGTTTCGCGTGATTCTGATGGCATGATCGTTTGAATTGATCTAGGAAAACGATGAAAAATCGAGTTTTGCGGTTGCGCGCGTCCACGATTGGTCAGCAAATGACAATTTTTTGCCTTTCTAGTCAATCTGGACCGGAAAATCACGAATTTGCATCGATTCTCGGTCATTCAGCTACAATTCTGTGCTTACTTGGTCTTTCCAGACCAATTCGAGGTCGCGAGGAATGCTCACCCCAGCAGAATTAAGCAAAACGGCCGTAAATAGCCAGAAAATCAATCACATCACAATGAATGACCGTATTTTGATCACATGTGCCGCAATCAAATCGCCGCGAGACCACCTATTTTGCAGTAAATGTAGGATCCCTTTCATCTTCAAGACTGACAAGCGAGCTGTTCTACAAAAGGCAGCATCTTGAAAGCAGCGGGGAGGCCAATTTGGTGGCGTAGAGGAAATTTCTGAAAAATTGGAGATTTTTTTGGAACGATGTCCGTGTCCCTTTAATTCGTCGATTTCTTTGTTTTCTCGTCTCAAAACTGTGTTTACCACACCATTTCCTGGCGCGCAATCTTCAGCCTCATTCTTTGTGCTTCTTCTGTTCAAGTATCCCTTTGTTTGCAGCACTTTATGCAAGAAAACAAGAGACTAACGGCCGTGTTCCTCGTTTCAAACTTTGATCAATTCTTCTCCTACTACCAACTCCTTCTCACCTCCGACAATTGCCTCACACGTCGCGAAGCACTGCGGTTACTGGGAGAGCTCCTAAATGAGCCTGTCAACTCGAGGATAACTGAAAAATACGTCAAGAATGTGCAAAACTTTAGGCAAACAATGTGGGCGCTGATTGATAAAAGTCCGATAATCCAGTGGGAAGCCTATGAAGTCTTCAAGGCAAGTCAGGTGTGCCTTAAACAGCATGATTTTTTTCAATTTCAGATCTTCCTTTCCCATCCAGCACGTTCCAAATCAGTCACTCATCTTCTCGTCAAAAATCGAGAAAAATTGACGCTTTTTATGGACGAATTTCTTGTTGTAAAGAAATTAGACGCCGAGCTGGCTGCAGAGAAGGAACAAGTCATTAGGCAAATACGGGAGTTAGGTGTGCACCATTCCGCTCTTCCCACGTGCGCTCCGAGACCACTCGAGAAATTGAGCTCACTGTCTGAGTCTGTCTGAATGTTGTTGTTAGAGAGTTTTTTGATAAAACGACCAAAACAAACATCTTGGAAAGTAGTGTTTTTTGAAGAGGTCGGGCGGATTAAGCCGCCTGGGCTCTTAATTTAGCGCAGAATACTAGGTGATCAGCCTGCGCTTAGCTTGTTGAAAGTCTCTGTTTGCGATTTTCGAAGATATGGAACCAAAATTGGACAATTTCTTAGATAACCACGTAATTTTTCCATGATTTCTACATTTGGTCAAGTGAAATTGTAGCCTTGAATGGTTGGGGCATGGAGCAATGAATGGAGCTAAACGGCTGGAAGTCAGAAAGCCCATTACCGGACAAAGTACTAACGTATTTTTCAAAGCGCCGCAAGACCACGCTCTATCTACATATTTGTAATCTCTCAAGACTGAGTTGTCTTACAAAAATTATGAAGGCAAAATCTTGGTGGAGAGAGTCAAAAATGGGAGGATAAACGAAATTTCAGAAAAATTTGAGATTTTTTCATGATTTGGTGGCTGTCACATCTCACAAGATTTAGATTTTCAGCCATTTTATTCGATTTAGGCTATTAAAAGCGTTTGTCGCCGCCTAAAAACGATCAAAACAAGATGCGAAACAATTCATTCTACCGACTTGTCCACGTTTTACGATCAGCACGCCAACGTCTATGCCATTCGAGTGGCAATATTCAGTACGTGCTGCACTATAGATGGAAGTTTGTCGAATATTCGATGTGTTTTTGCGTTCCCTCCGTAGGATTGAATGTTCAATTTTAGGCGTAAAGCAGCGATATTCAATTATTCGCATCCGGTCCGGCTCAGTGTCAACAGATTTATGCCCTAGAGTATAAAAGGTCGACTCTATGATTTGACGGAAAACAGACAGACAACAATTTGAAGCTAATCTGTAATCACTGTGAACTTGTTTTGACGGTTCACACTTGCGTTCTTGGCAATGAAAAACACTCACTTTGAGGTTAAAGCCATTAAATAAGCCATTAAAGGGACACGGACATCAATGTCCCTGTCCCTTTAATGGTTTATTGCATTGTTAACATCATCATTCATCAGCCGTAGACGTAAAATCCGTCATTTTAACGATTTTTGACAGATTCTGAAATGATTCATTAAACTTGTTCTATTTGCTCTGATTGTATCCTAAAAAAAAGTCATTTTTTCTGATAATCTACTACTGGCAGTTGTGACCAAAAGAGCCAAAATAGAACGCGAAAACTAAAAAAACCGCAAGCCAAATTTTCAAAAATTCTAATTTCCGGATATCATGGTCACACTTGCGATCGGCCGCCTGTAATCCCATCGTTTTCAACTCGCTAATTACTCTAAAATGTTTGTTTTCTTCAAAAAACTGCATTTTTGACAAAAGCAACAAAATCAATGCCCTAGAAGCGGTGCTCTAGACCAGTCAAGTGAAAACTGCACTGATTTTCAATTTCATTTCATTAGAAACTGAACGACCAAATGCATTTGTTGTTTACGACATTGGCAAAGCCCGTTCTTTTCAATTTCAACAGATTTATGGCCTGTTGCTCGAGCACGAAGCCTGTCCAACTGTCAACTATTCATTTCTCATTTGAACACGTGACATTGTGGAACTGAGGAACTGGCTTCTTCGGATGAGCGTAAAACCGCTTGCCGATGGCACGTGCTTCTGGATTCATTGGAGACGCACACGAGTGGGTGGAACTTGTGCATACAAGATTTCAATTTTCCACTCTTCTCGCATGTCACGCATCTTCTCAAAAACATTAAAAGATGATTCCAGGCACTTTTCTGTTTCTGTTTTCACGCGTTCTCGCCGTCAAATTAAATTGTCTGACTCACACAATCCTCAAAGCGCAGAACGAGGGAAGAAGGGAGGGCAGAGGCCAGAAAATAGGCGCTGGGCGTGGCCTGCGTTCAACGCATTCATAATTTCTCTGAAAAGAAATGCATTTCTAAAGCTGTTGGTGTGTTGAGCGAGTGATTTGGCTTTTCAGATTCACAGATTCACCATGCGGCATCTCCTGATTGCGCTCCTTTCGGCTCTTCTCCTCACGACCATCAGCGCTGCTCTAGGGGAAGGCGACGAGATTCGTAAGATTTGATTACATTGCACGATGTTAACACCTGTCTTTTGCAGTCCTAGCGCCCAATCCAGAGGATCCAATGCAGACAGGTAGACAGGCGGGTTTGCCGGGCTGCTATTCTGAATTTCGCCAATTTCAGCCAACACCGATGACCTCGTGAAGAGAGCGCAATCGTTTGTCCGCTTCGGAAGGCCGAGCCCGATCTTCTCGCGCACTTTCTTCCGACCGAATCGAGCCACTAACAACAGGCATTTGATGCTCTTTGGAAGAGCGTGAACGCACTGTTCTGAGTGAAAAGAGATTGCATTTGATATATGTGAAAGTAATGTAGATTGTTCGTATTTTAATCTCAGTCCCTGTGGCATATGGTAGTCGATGTTCAATAAATGTGGCTTTTATGTGTGAATAGAAAGGGAAAATTAGCGGTTTCGACTCAAATGATTGGAGGCAAATCCTTAGTTGAAACGTAGTTCTGTGAAGGTTGTTAAGCATCGCAACTAGAAAGGAACCACTCGGACTGTAAATCTCAAATTTTTCGAGCCCAAATATTTTTAAACCTCATTTTTAAGGCTTTTTAAAACTTCTAAATATTTTTAAGCATATTAGACTCATCGAACCCAAGGGTCAAAGGCCATGTCCGAAGTGTTGCTTCAAACCGCTTATATCGTTGTTTCCCGGCTTGTTTTAGGTCATAACTCCTTACAGACCGCATATAGGCCCATAGTATAAACAGTGGATTTCTTAATTAGGACGAGATCTCCGCTAACGCAAAATTTGAAAGTTCTGAGAGGTTCCGAGTTTAGACAGGTCTAACGCGAAGACCAAACACTTTACTAGACCTGTTGAAACGGGCAGAATTTGAATCAATTAAAAAGAATGCTTTTACGCTAATCCCAAACCCCGTGGCACAAATTGCCGTTTTGTGCGTTTTCATTTTAGATTGGAATTTGCATATTTAAAAGCGGAGAAACAGCCAAACCGGACTAAACGTTTTGCATAATTCATTAAGGGCGCCCGTTCTGTGCTCGCTTGTGGCAAGTTGCTGAAAATTGAAGATATCAGTACGCTTTTATCGTTTTTATGTTTTGGTCTCGTGCCGCACGCAATAAGCGAATGAAAAATTCAAAGGCGAGCAATAAACGTGGTGCTGAGCAACACGCGCGCCTATTGTGTCATGTAATTTGAAGTAATTTTCCCTTCAAATTGCGCTGTAATCTGAATGGAATCTGTCAAATTGGGTGCTTTCAAAGCGGACACGTCATGTACATAATGGAGGAAACAACAACATCAAAACTTTGAGCTCTGTGATGGAATAAGTGATGAGGTAAACAGGGATTGGACGAGAGAAAACGAGGCTTCTAGAATGCGAGCGTTGTTGGATTTTGAAGGAGAACCACAAAGCCAAGTAGCTCACATTTATTGGAAGCGATTAGGCCCGGAAATCAGACAAATCTCCAGTACAGCACAGCATTTCTGGTCATTTCACATCTCGCCAGCCATTCTTCGACTCTCTGCTGTGGGCTTTTCACTGCCTGTCGATCAAGCATGTGTTCGTTTCTTCCAAATCGCATAAAGATACGATGTCTTGGCGTGTAGACTCCGTCTGTTGGCCGCGCTGTGACTGTCAGCGAGAGAATTAGAATAAGAAATAGTAGTTTTAGGAACGACATGCTGAAGAGCTTTGAAGATTTACAGAGATGTACGATCTCTCGCTTACCTGTATTGGGAAA
>MQUG01000542.1:0-13062 GCA_007213375.1 Steinernema feltiae | reverse complement strand
GAGAATCACATGATTTCAGCAACGCACATTCGCTTTCACGTCACATGCGAACGCGAGACCAGAAGAGCGGTCAGCAGACCGCACCGGAGACCCCTGGAAGTCTAGGTTGCCAAATCACCGTCATTCGAGAATTCAGGTGCTGCACGACCATCGTGCTACGTTGCATGCAGAATTCAAATCAAGACTACTGGCAGCTCTTCAAGCACCGCCCAGACAACAAAAACAGATACGTGGCACGAAGAAGCTTTTCAAGAAGAAGAAGAGACAAAGCGTTCACAACATCATCAGAACTGGAACGCTCAATTACTTTACTTACAGAATACAAATTAACGAAAAGCATTATAGAGATGCACAGGAACCCGTTTGGACTGTGGATGACGGAGGCTCGCTACTGTTGATGGGGATGCTCTTGCCGTTGATTCACGCGGTCGTTATCCTCTTCGGGCATTCCTGAACATGAGCGGAGAAGTCAATTGGGATGAGATGAGCAGAACTTACGCTCCCAAATCCACTCCCACCAAACAAACCAGAAGCTGCACACGATGCCAACCACTGCGAGTAAGTAAGATCCTGCGGCTTCCGGAACTAAAAATGAGATTTGAGTGCACAGAAGGCGGACTGAGACTAACAGAAGATCGCGTGACCGAGGGGCATCGTGAAGATCAACTGCAGCATCGCGGACTCAATGCGTCCTTTGTAGAGTAGCTTGAAGATCCGGCCGATGCATAAAACCATGACACCGAAGATGATGCCTCCCACGAAGAATACCAGCACCATTTTCGGGTATCGCGAGCTGAATAGAAGGTGGAAAAACGAATAAACAAATAAATCACGTGGCACAAATACACGATTAAATCATTGGTACGCGTGACAGTCCTAAACTCTGAAAATTGCCCTCGCGCCCCGTAGCGACTGCTGCTCTGGTTGAAAAAGAATTAAAAATCAATGAAAGCGTTGAAACGCCGCTCGAAGCATCGTAGAACAAACGAAGCAAAAACACGAAGAATGAATTCGAATTTTCGAAAATCGAGAGGCGCGCGAGAGGCGACAACGCCCTCCCACTCGCTCAGCTTCACCGCGTTTGCGTTTGCGTTCACCGGTTTGCTCTTCAGCGTTTTTGTTCTCTGCTCGACTGCACTCTCCCCCACTCATGATCTCCGCCATCCAAGCCATTTTGCTTGTGAAGCGCGCCTTCGAAAAGTCGGACGCTGAAGAACTCGCATGGGCGCCTCTGATGGCAGCCGGCGATCTGTCGATTTTCAGTGATGAAGCTGACGCACTGGAATCGTCCTATGCTGACTGGACGTGGGGAATCCTCGCCCAAAGCACGCCGCCGCCTTCTCTCGCTGGAGACTCTCTCGACAGCGAAGACATAGATGCCAGCGTCGATCCACCCGAATTGGATCTCTCGCAGCTGACCATTTCATTGCCCGGGTGCTACTCTGCGGAAACCGTCAACTCCGTTGACTCGGTGATCGAATACTCGTCGATCGACTGCTCCAGCTGCTCCAGCGGAGACTGCGACTACTACTACTACACATACGCGAGCTACGACTCGTCCGAGGCAGGCTGCTCCCACGTCACCAGTTTCAGAGCTTCCACCTGCGATGGAGAAGTAAACAACTGGGTCGAGAAACCATCGCTCCGCAGATCTGCTTCGTGTCCCGCCAAGCTGTTTCTCCGATCGCCTCGCTGGTGTGAGTCAAGCGTGAACATTTGCCGTGATTATTGCATTCCTTGTTATCATTAAACCGTTGTCTTCCTTTCTCATTCTGTCGTTATTTTTCCTATAAAAGAGAGAGTCTACCCCAGATAGTTTTAACAGAAGCTGACCAGAGAACAGATTGGATCTCGAATTGGCGCGTGAGGGAATCGCCGATTTCGGAGAGAAAGCACAGCAGAGAAGTGTTGTAGCGATTGCAGCCGGACTTGAGCACATCGGCCGGAATGCACACGACCAGTTGGCGATACCAGCGAGACCTCCGCCATGAGTGTGGCGACAGGCGAGAGTTTCTGTCCCGTGATTCTCTTCAGAACTGTCATCAATACACATACGGTATCTGAAAATCAAACGATCACAATCCAATGTTTCATTCATCTGAAAAAACTGACCTCTGAGAAGAGTCGCACCCGTTCCACGGTAAATACTGCGGATTCCGCCTTCCTTCCCCAGCTTGCGCACGACGTCCGTGGGCCGTGCGGGTCTCGGGATCGGCGTCCTCAGCTTTGTCGAGCGATTCGGCGAGTTTCGGACGAAAAGAGTCGCCACTCGGCGTTCGCGGAGCTCCTCTTCGGCGTTGAAGTCGTCTGCGAGGCTCGAAACACGGCTATCTCTTGGTCGTTGAAGAGGAAGAGCGGAATGTTCGGAACGTCTCTGTCCGAGTGCATCGCTGGTGAACTGAAAAGAAGTGAAGTGAATTTTGTGGATTTTCGAAGAGTATCAAGAAAGTATTCAGCGACCTCACACGCACTCAATTCCGACTGAAAGTCCCAACGCAACAGAAACAAACAAAGAAACGCGCAATGTGAAGTTGCCTGAACCCTGATTCCCTGATCACCCTGATTCGTCGAGAGTTTCGTCAGCAGCCAGCCGCGTGTACTTTGCCGCGTTGTGAGACTTCTCCGCATCATTCGTTGCTTTCAGACTCAAATGCCGGTCACCGTCAACGCACTTGAGAATTGGGACGACTTCCTCGCCCACAAGTCGATCGCCGACGCGATGAAACTCGCTGAAGAAAACTTCGATTCCGGTGACTTTCCCGGATCGTCCAACATCACAAGCGACTCCGCTTCTCGTCCTCCAGTGCACGGCGCCGCGAACACTTCGCTGATGTCATCGCCGAGCGCCAGAACCTCCGACAAGCCAACAAAGTCCTTGGAAGAAGGCGAACTGCCTGACAGCGATTCGGACGACGAGGATCCAGCAACGGCAAGTTTGATGAAATTTCAGGCGTCGCGACGAGTGCGCTTCTACATCTCTCCGTCGGAAGAATCCGCTGAAACGCCGACTTCGAAGGAGCCTCCCGTCCGTGAGCCTCTGAGCAACTTTGGATACGTGACGGCGAAACGCCCTGCGCCAACAAGTCCTTGCGCTCCACCTCACAAGAAGGTCCGTGAGCCTCTGAGCAACTTTGGATACGTGACGAAACAGCCCGGTTACACAGATGACGCTGACGAAATTGGATCGTCCTATGCTCTCTGGTCATCGCGCATTCTCGCCACGAGTACTCCGCGCTCTTCGTTCATTTCAGCTTGGCCGTTGAGGCCCCTCGGCAGCGTGGACTACACGGACGAATACGGTGACGTGTCGTTTTCCCGCAACGGGGAAGAAAACGGCTGGATGGAGAATCGCTTCCCGTCGTTCCTGTCATTGGCTTCGTGACCTGTCAGTCTTCTCAGCATCTCCACTGCAACTAGTCAGAGACTCTTCCGCTGCTTACCAGAATGCCAGTGAATCGCAGTTCTTCGTTTGTTCTTTCCTTTTCTTCTTGTCGTTGTTACTTTCAATTTTCTAAAATAAAAATTCGTGTTCGCAACTGTTTTCACTTGCTTGTTCATAGCTCTGAACTCTTCGACGAGTCGCGTGAGCCGCTTTCCCGATATATTCATCGGCAACTTCGTTGTTCAACTGCTCTAGTTGTTTATTGGTGATATTGGTGATTGTTATGCTCGTGCCAAGCCTTTAGGGCGTCCGCGTCGCGCTTGTTGTGAGTTGTCGTTGCATTCCCTGCGTGACACGTTGACTGCGCTCCTAAATCGTTCGTTTTCAGGTCGCAAATGGCCCTGCAGACGGCGATTCGGTTGCAACTTCCGATATCCGACATTCGCGTTTGGATTGAAGTCGCATCTGGAGAGGTCGAGCATCGAGGAGAATGAAGTGATCTGGAGAGCATATATGAGTGAAGTGATGCGCCTTGAACGTCGTTTTCCAGGTAAGTTGATCCGCGGTTTGCAAGATATCAAGTGCTTATTTGCTGTTTTAGGCCCGCCTGATCGACCTTTCCGATCCGTTCAACGGTATGATTAAATCGAAAGACGACGCCGCGTCAGGTCACGTCGATGGAGAGACGCTCTGGCTCTCGAAAGCGGTACGCACGACTCGCAGGTGTGTCGTATTGCCTCTTTAATTCAGAAATTCAGTGTCTCCCTGCTCCAATGCATTCTGCAACAGTGAATTTACGGAGAAACGCACCGGGCAGTTCATGTAGAAAGGAATCAAGCTCAACGAGTCTCTCTGGTTAACGAAGTCGTCAGTCGCATCAACGGTGAGCTCCTTCTGCTTTTTCTCAAATTAAAACGTTGTTTTTCAGCCAATTCCGTCGAATAACTCGCGGACAACCTTCAGTGTGGGCAGATCGCCGAGAAGAGAGAAATCTGTGATTTTATTCTGTGTGTGGTAGGGAGCTGAAGGATTCCTTGAAGAACGATGCCGACTACGGCTTGCTTCCATCAACGGAAAGAAGAAATCGAAGGAGCGCCGTCGTGAGGGAATCAGCTGCTGAATTCTGTGATTAATTGTTTCATTGTTGCTTTCTTTGTTATGTTTATATTTGTCATCTTCCTCCTACAACAGCGTGATCGAATGTCGTTCTAGGGCTCTCTGCAGCTTGCTCAAGTTCTAAAAGTAGCACATGATGGATGAATTGATCCAGTAATTGTTAGCGATCTCGCGGAGGCGAGTTTCCTCGAAGCAGAGGGAGGGATGTGAAGGAAGACAAACGTCGCGCCTCGTTTGCTACGCCAACAAGACTGTTCTCTGAGTGAAAGCGATCTGTTTCTGAGAGAAGAGCGCTTTGGATCGCGCCGAAATTAGCAATTTGCTAGGGCGTTGCGCTGAATTTCTCATAATTTTCTGTTTTTCGCCTCCGAAACGATCGATTTCGCCCAAATCTCCGATGCCAACTTCAGAGTCGCCGCATAAATGTCCGCGAATCGCAAATTGGCGGTCGCGAGCTCTACGACGGTGGTGACGATCTCGCTGAGCATCAGCGGACATCGCTCGCCCAGCTCTACAAGTCGCGTGGCTTCCTCTCAAGGAACGCATCGTCGTTGCTCCGCCATTCCTCGAGGTTCGGCGTCGTCCTGTGCCTCCGATGCTCATCGGCTTCGTCCATTCGGTTGTCCGTCGCTGGTAGCCTGAAGATTTTCTTCCGATTCACACCGATTGGCGCGACACAAAAGCAAGTCAGCTCGCAGGAACATGTTAGTTTGATCATATCGGAAACATGATGAAACGTCGCTTCCTTCACAATCCGCTAGCTTGCGCGATCACAGATAACAAGATGCCTTAAGTCGACACACACTGATGATGCCAAACATCGAGATTTTATCGTCTGAACGCCATTTAGGCTTCAAATTTGAGTTTGATTACCGCGGGCTGCGGATTATCTGCCGTCACTCGAACTCCATCTGCTCGCTTCCAAACGATTCGTTGAATCGGAACTGAATTTTCCACAATTCCAAAAAATGAATTCTCCCGCGTTGTGGTCACACAAACACGCTGTTCCTCCTTAAACTCTTTCAATTCCTCGTAATCAAAGGAGAATTGACCGCGGAATGATGATTCCTTGCGCACAATGGGCTTCTCGAAGAGGTTCTCGAAGAACGCCCTGTCGAACACGAAACAGTTGAAGCCAAGAAACAAGCAACTAAAAGGTTTTGTGAGCGAAAACTCCTCTAACGCAGCTTGAACCTCTTCCGACTGCTTTGATCCATTGAGCATGAGGTAATGCAGATCGTCCCGCTGCAGATGGAGCTTCAGGAACTCTTGTGGACAGCTGTCGCCACCAAGCAGCATTCCATTAAACGGCTTCTCTTGGTAGAGCGAGAGGAGCTCGCTGACGACATCGTCAGGAAATTTCGGGTTCGAATAAGTCGTCAGGCTGGGCTGAAATAGGAATGGGAGCGTGAAATGCACGATTTGGAAGATTTCCTCCAACGAAGACGCGAGTTGACCGTGAGAGCGGTGCGAAATGTTTGAGACTTGAAGGTGTCGTTTGTCGACTCGTTTCAGCGCCTCGAATGACATGTGCTCGTCGCCGTTTCTAGTGGACTTGTCGATCGAGTAGCTCCACGCCCCCGAATCGTGACACAGCAAAAGACGAACTTGGACACGATCACGCACGGTTTTAACGACTGATGCTTCCCAGCTGCTCGAGAGGACCGTAGCGAGGAAATCAAGAACATTCAACTGTGAAATGGCGCAAACTGATTCGCAGAAAACGATCGGCAAGTCGTTCATCGTTCCAAATAACAAAGAATCTCGGTGCGTGTCGTTTAAATGCGTTTCTTGCGATGCGATCGCACTGATTGTCAGCGTTTCAGCAACGCGCATCCTTCGAATATGCAACAGATGCGCTTTCGATGGACACTGCGATTCGCACTGCTTTGCTTGTGAGGAAGCGAAAGCAACTGACGTTTCTCACGCATTTTCGTTGTATCGGAAGCGTCAACTCTTGCCAAACACTGAGCTTTCATCGTCGATCATTCTCCACCGATTTACGGCCGTTTTCAGCAAAAGGGCATGATTTTACAGACATGCGGTACGTGCACAAATCCATTGATTGGACGTCTAGACCTGACCAATACGACCGATAGCCCTTAAAAGGAGAATGAACTCGTTGTTATTGGGTCACACTTCAGCAAGAAACCCACGAAGAACTAATGTCGGAGGCCGAGAAACAAGCAGTCGTCCACAAGATGATACCGGAAGTCCAGCTTCTCATCGACGCGCTTGCGAATCCTGTCGTCGCCGTCGACTTGAACGAGCTCAAGTCCAAATGCCAAGAAATGGCTGCCGCCGCAGATGCTCTCCACCATCTCCTCTCCGCCGACCCGCCATCTTCGCCGGGAGTGAACAACGACTTCTGGAAATTGGCGAGAGATGATATCAGCGCCGCTCGGAACGTCATCAGGAGCGCCGGCCTTGAAGTAAAGGCGCTATTCGACAGTATGCTCGCCTGAATTATGATGATAAAAAAGTGAACTTGATAGTTGTTTTCTTGTCTCCGTGGTTACTTGATTGATTCTTCTCTAGTGTTTATTCTACAGTATGGTTGATCACTTGGTTACAATGTCAGTTCTCGGGGTGGTCGGTTGCTCAAGAGCCTCTCTTCATTCGTGCAATTTTCAATCACTGATTCGGTTGCTCCACCGATGCTGCCGCGCTTCCACCGCTTTCCGCAACGCGTGAATCGCTCCTGTTGTGTGCTGCGAAGCATTCCGGGCAGCTCGCAATAACCTTCTGCTGAGCATCATGAGCACCAAACGACGAATGAATTTCAGTTGCAGGCGTTAATAAGACGAAGAAAAGATTTTTATTTGACAGAACATTCGCAAACTTACAAAAAAACTCCAATATGAAGTAACAAAAGAGATCTCAAAATGCCGGGCGACCCAAATACCGGCAACTGTGGTCGGCAGACCCGAAATTCTCTCTAAATTTGGCCGATTATAGCAGGATTGAAGTTTCTAGGTCACTCACTCCAGTTTAAATGGACCCTCCAGTAGGTCGGCAGCCTTCTTGTCGATGTAGCCCCCTTTGTTCAATTCATGTAGCCACTTCACCATCAGTCGAAACTTTGAGTGATTCGAGCGAACAATCTGAACGAAGATTGAAGAGACGAAAGGTAACAATCAAGCTACCGAACTGATGCAGAGGCGAGTGCGAAGATCCTCGATTTGAGATGTTTGGACTTTTCCGTGATCGCGAAGACAGAAGAAGAACCTCCAAAGGACGATTGTTAGTCAGATAAACGGGGGACCTACCATGCCACCCGATAAAATCGGTGTTCAGAGATCTTGTTGAAGAATTTCGAAAGCTTCTTGCGCACATCCAGCGGACAATCTTGCAGACACAGCTCGAGTTTCTGTCCACCCCGCTGCCAGAAGATCGCGGCCACAAGCAACGTGTGCACAAGAACAATGATCGATTCAGTGTGGAGCTCTTGAAGATGATTCTGGCATATCGGCCCAAGTGGCATGAATTTCTTCCCGGTTTCAGTCAGCAGGCGGACGAAAAGAGAGCAGGATTCAAGAGGCGAAGTCAGCGCTCTGACGACAAGTATAGTAAGCATCCGCTCAGGCAGAAGCGAACGTTCCTCTTCGATGACCGCCTTGTGCGCTTTCAAGTTGATCGTATCGTATCTCTTGATTTGAAGATCGCAGTGTGAAATTGCGTTCAGGAACTTTGTTAGATCTCTTTCGAGCTGAATCGGGTTGTTTGAAGCAAACAGAAGCAAAGAATTACCCAAGGGACGGTAGGAAATTGCATGAACAACCACCCGACCAACGTTTTCAATTCGATCGGCGCCGATTTCAGAGATTCTCCAAAATCTCCTCTATCGACTGCTGCTGGCATAAGGTCTCTTGCCTCCAACAGGATCCGAGTCACCGGTGGCTTCACTGGATTGCAAGCTGTACCATGGTTTTCTCTAAAATCAGCTCATTCACATCAGCGCAGTAAAGCGAGCGATCGACTCACTCTTCCTCGGAATATCCCAAAGACTTGCGCCACAAACCTCCGTCATCAATTTTGTAGAGCTTCGCAAGGATTCTGTGTGCAAATCCACAATTCTTTGGATTCTGAAAAGCAATACCACCGAAAATAAGCTAACTGGAAAGAAGGCCTTACAAACTGTAGCAACACATCAAAGAAGACGTCGAGCAGCTCCCTGCAATTCACCAATCCGTGCTTCTGAAGTTCGCCAATAAAACTACAAAACCAACGTAGAAACGACATCGAGCATAACGCATACCACATGATGTTCACAATGATCTGCTTCTCGCTAGGCATGTAAACTTTGGCCGACACATTCATCACACCGGAGAGTCCGTAACGGATGAGCACAACCAATAAATATTTCATTTCCTCCGCCGTTTTCCCAGAACAGATCTTCGGTTCATGCGTAATCTCCTTCACCAGAGTTGCGAGGGTGTGAACCCATCGCTCTTCTAGAACCGATCGGAACACGACAAAACTGAACATTGAGCAAAAGACGGTACTGTTGTAATCATCATCAACTCCGCCCCCAGTGACGTAATTACGCATAGCCTCCGTCATTAGACGTGCGGTCTTCCTTGCGGTCTTCACAGTGCACACGTTGATGTAGAATGCAAACCGTCGTAATACCTAAACATCGTGACAATTAGCGACAAGAGTTTTGTGCTTTAAATACTCACTATTCGTTCAGCGATTGGGTACGGCTTATTGAAGCGCGTTGGACCCGGCTTGTACGGTTTCAGGCAGCGATGTCTCTCCCACGGCTTCTGTGGAACACTTCGCACAGACTGCTTTCTCGTTTCCGGTTTCGACTTCAACGCACTCGTGATGTCGGCGCGTCGATCAGCAAGCTCTGAACTCATCCAAGTCGACGGCTGCTCTTTGTTTGCACCTGGAGCGTCCATCTGGAACGAAGAACGCGGATGAAATGGATGTCCGAGGTAAGTAAGCATCATGAGCAACTCAAGTGATTCTACGCCGAATACGAAACGACAAAGCGCACCCCGATTTCGAAACAAAGCCACCGATTACGTGGAAAGTTGTCATTTCATGCGAAACGCGCAGCGCGTCAGTCATCGCCAAAAATCGAAGATGGTGGCGCGAAAACTCTCGTGGCGATTTGATTTGGGCTTCCGGTAAATATGCGCGCGACCCGTCGCCATTCCGCACGTTGAAATTATTCGTAGAAACGACCGATTTCGTCCGTTCTTTCGTTGGCTTTAAAGTTCATTTGGTTTTGGAAGCTGTATAACACACAAAAGGGTATATGAAAACAGAAGGCTGGAGCAAAACGCCGGACGATGCGAATGACCGGTAGCGCGCACGAGATTTGTTGGGCAGCCCAACCGGGACCAGCAATGACAACCGCCACGATTTCCGTGCCATCAGATTCTATTTTTGGCTCCACGCAAGCATTTCCGATTTTCCAACAAAGCGGAAAATTGTGAGGAGACGCGCGTCAAACGCGTTATCACGAAGCTCCACGTTAGCTTGTGCGACTTATAGTCGGTTTCAGCTGCGCCATAACAATTCGCAATTGTCAAACACGGTATAGAATGAGCAGGTATTTCGCATGGAAACCAAAGTACTGACTGTCGTCTCTTCTCGTGCGTTTATACATTTTAGTTAGTCTGTACAAAATTGTAGTTTTATTCTGATTGCATTTTAATATTCTGGTTATTCGTATTTCTTCGATCCCCGCTTCGAGTTTCGACGCTCCTTCTTGATATCAGTAACTTTTTTCATCGTAGGAACTAAACAAAGCCTTTAAATTGAGGAAATATCGTCTGTCACTTACGTCCGTTCTCGTCGTACTCATACACCACGTGTTGCCCGAGGTACTTTTTCATAACTGGTACTCGATTCCGGGTGCTTCGACGGAGAACGGAGTTCTCAACCTTTACTTCTGAACGGCCCAATGCTTGATCTTTCGGCGGGTCTGGTTTCACAACTCCTGATCGTCTTGAATGTGGACTTCGCAAATCGAACATTCCTGACTTCGGCAATGTGCTGCTTGGAGGCTTCGCTTCTTGCTCTATCAGCATTCTCTTGACAGCAGGCTCTGGAAGGGGCGTGCCCGTGGAAAACATTCCTGGCTTCGGCACTGTGCTGTTTGGAGGCTTCGCTTCTTGCTCTTTCAGCTTTCTCTTCGCTGTCGGCTTTGGAAGGGGCGTGCCAGTGGAAAACATATCTGTCGCCGAAAGATGGCGGCTCACAGCCATACTCTTTCGCTTTCTGGGTGTTGTTGTCTTAGCGCGTGGAAGAGCTTCTAGCTTTTCGGGAGCCTCCATCGAAACGCTTTTCTTCTTTGACTTCTTCGTCTTCTTCGAGTAATGAAGCCAATTCGCCTTAATCTTGTTATTGGACTTTGTGATGATCGCAATCATGGAAGTGCGCAACATCGATGATTCAGCATGCGACTTTTCGTTAAGCGAACGGAGCTCTGATGAATTCAAGCAGACCGAAGACTGTTCTCTTGCCACCCGCTCAGACTGAAATTGCATGGCGGTAAAAAAGTGAATAAAACTCAAAAATCAAACCATTGAATTTTCAACTCCTGGGAGCCTTTTCGTGATCAAAGTGACATTACTCACGTCAGCGAAAAAAACCGACTCATCGCCCTCGAAAACTGATGTAGGGATGGAATCATTAACAACCTCGGCTTCTGGGGTTTCATGTACACGTCCAGGTGTCTTGAAGGAGAACACCGTTTTCAGCGGTCCAAATGGATGCTCAATAGGTTTCGGCAGCACTCCAGAGGGTTCAATTGGATCAAGAGTTATGTCGAGCTTCGTTATAGGAGAGTTTACCGCCAAAATCTTGCTGTCACTGTGGCTATATGTCGGTGTTTTCTTCTGCCTCTCAAGAACACTCTCAAGACTTTCTGAAAGTAGCACAACAGATGAAAACTCATATTTTGAAGGGAAGGCGTGCCTGGAGATCGTAACTTCATAGGAGTCAAAATCAGATCAGAGTCGGACAGAAGAGTGACATCAGCGTGCTGAATAGTTACAGCCGTGGAATCATCTTCCATCGATCCATAATCGAAAACTGATGAAGGGATGGAATCATCAAGAACCTCGACTTCAGGAGTTTCCTGTTCACGTCCGGGCGTTTTGAAGGGGAGCAGCGTTTTCAGTGATCCAATTGGATGATCAACTGTCGTCGGCAGCACACCAGAAGGCTCATCGGGATCAAGGTTTATGTCGAGCTTCGTTACAGGAGAGTTTACTACCAAAATCTTGCTGTCACTATGGCCATACGTCGGAGGTTTCTTCTGTTCAAGAACACCCTCAGGACTTTCTGAAAGCAGCACAACAGATGAAAAATCATTATTTGAAAGGAATTCGTGCCTGGAGATCGTAACTTCATCGGAGTCAAAGTCAGAGCAGAGTCGGATTCGGAAGTCGGACGAGAATCAGCGTGCTGAATCGCTACATTCATGGAATCATCAACTTCCATCGATTCATATTCGTAAATTGATGAAACGATTGAATCATCAACAGCCTCGACTTCTGGAGATTCAAATTCATGTTCAGGTGTCTTGAAGGGGAGCAGCGTTAGGAGTGGTTCAAATGGATGATCAACTACTGTCTTCGGCCATACTCCAGAGGGTTCAGTGCCATCGAATCGAATCGAATCATCAACTTCTATCCATTCAGATTTCACATCGGTAACTGAAAACGACAATTTCAATGCAAAAATTTGGCAAATTGCGCTTACTTCCGTAAATTTCGCTTAGGCTTCTCTTGAAGTCAAATAAAAAAGGCGGTGGCGGTACAAGATCTTCATCTTCCAGTTCGTAGTTTGCGACTCTTACTTTAAAGAAACGAACATAGAAAATTTAACAGAAGACGAAGGACTTACTCCCAACAATCTCTGCAAGCGACCGCTTCAAGTCAAATACGAACGTAGGTGGTTTGGTCATAACTGAAAATCGCAAAAAAAATTCTAGCATTCATAATAAAAATAGCCGAATCACGCAAATTAAAAAAGAAAACAAACAAGGAGAGATGACAAATAGCACCATGGTTTATTTGTGCCCCTAAGGACAACGCTGCAGCGAGCGAGGAACAAGCACTCAAGCAACCAGCACAATTACGCGCCAAATTGAAAATGTTGTGATACCACCTGCTGTTCCGCACAGTCGATCAAATAAAACTTGTATAATATCATCTGAACAAAACGTCAGAATTGCGGTCTTGCACGTCAAAAGAAATGGAAAAACGTGCGCAATATAATTCTGCATTTTGTCAACATAAAACGACAAATATAGCGCGCTTGTATCATGCTGCCATGCGAAACAATTCGAAATTAGAGAACGGATGAATGCGCGCTTTCTGATGCGCTTTACAGAAAACCCTCGGGGAAACGCGCGTAGCGGCACAACAAAAAGCGGCACAACAGAATCTGCATGCGGACATGGCGATTCGTTCACTCAACCGAAGTTGCCTCCAGTCCTTACGATCATCGGCGCGAGATGCCTCACTGCCTCATGCCTCAATATTCAGCGCACCTCTCGCGCGCTGAATATCCAATTCCGATCCTACCGTATCCGCGAA
>MQUG01000541.1:0-25987 GCA_007213375.1 Steinernema feltiae | reverse complement strand
AGATTTGGGCGGTCGTTCTCTACAGCGGTTGCCGACTTGGAATTGTAGTTCATTATCTCTCTTTCATAACTGCTCACAAGTTGTCTTTCACGGTCGGTCATCGGACGTGTGTACCCATTTTCGGTCACCATGTTGTTCTGAACCAGTGTGAAGAATAATTATAAAAAACGGCAAAACTCACATCATAGGAACACTGACTGTGACTTGACGAATATGACGAGTAGGGCTTTCCTCCTGTACCATAGCTACTTGAAGACGAGGAGTAGTAGCCGGATGAATACGGATGTGACGGCGACAAACTTTCAGAACTGTATGTTCGTCCTCTGTACCCCGAGGGGTTCCCTGATCCCGCGGAGGAACTTGAACTCGCGTACGCGTACTGTGAAATTAACATGATACCATGAATAGAACACTCTCAATTACCCCAAAAGCATTTCCTGAAGGCGACGAATATGCTCTACTGTAGACGACTGGTTCGTTTTCACCAGAATAGCCGACAGCAAATAAAATAGCTAGAGCGAAGAGACAAAAATGAACTTGGAACATCGCAACTGCTCTGTTGATAGTTGTTCGCAATGTTTTTATACAGTTTATGAATCCAGTTGTTGGGAGAAATGAAGTAATGACAGAAAAAACTTGTCTTCGAGCAACGACAGTTTCCCAAACTTGGTGGTTACTCAAATATATATCACATGAGGCAGGTGAAAACACTTTTAATCTTCAGTTTTACAAGCTGCTTCAGACAAGCGTACTGTTTTGCACACAAAAATTGTTTCCGGCTCTTGCCCGCGGCAAATTCGGAACTCACTCCTCATTTTCTGTAAGTATGTCAAAATGACTAGTGCTAGTGCTGGAGAACTTCTGGAGAACTGCAAGGGTGTTCAGGATTGGTTTTGAGTCGAAGTTTAGATTTAATTTCAAAAAACTGAAATTGATTTGTTTTCTGTAGCATCGCATTCACGAAAGGTGCGAATTTTCGATCAATGCTCTGCGTACATATATAATACAGGGGTCGGAGGTTCCTTATTCGACTACAATTGCTTCTGTTGTGTTGCGGTATCAATAGATATTATGACTGTTTTAATCGTGGTCTTTGTAATCAGTTTTGAGTGAACAATTCCGTGTGGTTCTAAGGATATGCGCTACTAACCTGCCTTTTTTCGGAAACCAGATGGTTGTGCGTCTCACAACGATGGGAATGAAAAACTGTCCACGAAAATCGCAACGGTCTATTGTGATGTGACTTCCGAATCCGATCACCGGTCGCTTGCTTGACACCCACGCGAATACAAATAGATCAATTTCCGCTCTGTCGTGATAGGAGTGTTGTTCGATGACGCATCGGTTTCCTTTTTTGCACTTTCCTAAAGAGTGGCGCGTGGTTTACAAACGGTGCGTGGAATCATTAGCGTGCGTTGTTGGAATCTGAGATAGGCAACAAATGATTTGTGCTCTCTTCAGGTAAAGAACATTGCACAATGGCTCCACTAGCAAACCTTAGTTTGAACGACGGTGCAAATTCTCCCTCTCTGGGTTCTGTGGAGCCCGCGGCAGAAATCGATTGGCTCGTTAACCCATATGCCTGTGCTGACAAGTCCTTGCAGAAAAAGAAGGGAAAGCTTGAAATCCGCCAGGCAAAACTTGTTGCTCTTCGCGATAGTTTCGTTAAAGATCCGACAAAACTTGATGGAAGCCAACGTGAAGCAATTCAGAGGATAGATGATGTTTGTCTGCAAATCGCGTACATCGAGAAGTTGCAACAGGAGTTAGCTGAGAATTTGCAAGACTACGAACGCGCTCTTAAGCAGAGTAAACTTGGATCCAAAAAAAAGGTAATGAGCGAAAGCGCTTCTGTTGTCGATTTGAAGATTCATTGAATAGGAAGCTGATACACAGAAGGATTTGATCAGCCGTTCTTGGAGTACAGACGCCTCCTTGTTATTCTTTGCGATGGAAATCTTGGCAAAGTCTTGGTTGCTGACGCGGTACGGTAGATTTTCATTGTATTCCAGTTCAGGTTTGAGTTAAGGTTGCCACCGAGAAGAAATGTCCGGATTCCTGGCTTTGCATGACCTTTTTGCTACCACCGGTGCCGACCTGCCTGAAAAAATTTACTCCGTTTTGGCTGGAACACGAGGCGAAGTTGTTCCTGGAATGACAGGTGTGCATTCTCAGGAGGATTGCGATACTCCAAATTCACTTAGGGTATTATGCCAAGAAATTGCTGACAAGGATCGCTACTTCGGAGACTTACGGTAAATATGCTGGAAAGGTAGTTGAAGAACAAAAACATGAGAATGGAAACAACGCTGATCCCAAAGCAGAAGTTGATTCCCCTTTGCTCCAAACGCACAAGAAGAATCTTCTCACTCTGAACTTGTTCCTCAAAAAAACGTAACTGCCAAGGCTTCACAAAGAACTGACAGTTCGACGTGTTCGGTAAGACAGTGGTCTTAGTGCAAACATTGTTTAAATAAGATAATTCAGAATGATGGGTAGCGGTCAGGAATCATCGATCCCGCATTCTTCTGTGCTAAATGGTAAGATAGCATTTGTACAAATGGCATTTAAAGAGCACCAAAGCAACTGATCAACGCTGCAGTAAGTATGTCAATTAGTGACCACGTATGGCCAAAAATGAAAGCACAATGTCGCTATTGAATTATTCAAATAAGTTTCGTCGCTGTACAAGTGTTTTTTGACATTTCATTTCACTCCAACAACGATGCATCTGCTGCTTAAAGTTTTTAAAATCAATTTTTGCAACTGTCATAATCTTTACAAGGCATCATACGCATACGCAGGACGACAGCGCAAGGCAATGTAGAAGTAATTGAATGGCATTTTTTGGACGTGCAATACCAATCATTCATTACATTCACAGCGAAATACCGATCTTTTATTGCAAAAATGCAGCAACAACGATGCTCATCTCCGGATCAAAGTCATAAAGCTAATTTTTGCATTCCGCCGTACCATTCCCTGGTTACCCTTAACTGGATCTCGCTTGTCTGTAGTTTGTCTGTAACTGTTGACAGTAGACGATCAACGATACACAAAACAAAAAAACGTTTTCTTGGGTGCACCTTTTGTCTAACAACATTTGGCTTCAGCTTAAAGGCTTAATAATATGTTCTCCGAAGAGGCAAAAAACGAGTCAAAAATTTTGGAAATAGTACGAATCGTACAATTGACTGGTCGTGGTTTGTCTCTGGACTATTACTGTAAACTCTTTAAAAATCTTCTACTTTTCAACGTTTTGCAAACAATTCATTTTAATAATTTTTGTCGTAAAGTGCATTTTACAGTTAAAGACGTTTCAGACGTTTCAGTCAATCACTGTAACCGGTGGACGGTAGAAGGCAAATGTTGGCTGAAAAATGAATTTTTAAACAGACTTGTTCTCGATCTTGGGCAATTTTTAAGCAATCGAGGTCTTTTAGCAGAGCAGTAGAGCAACGATGTACCGGGCATTGTTTTCATAAAATTTTACCGTTTTGGTTTTAGCGCCGAGTGTAGTCAGGTGCAAAGCTTTAAATTTAAATTAAATTTTAAATTATCCACAGACATTAAAACGTGATAGTTTCAACATTTTTGCTGTAAAATTTATCTCGCGAATGCGATTCGATTCGATGAATTCATATTTGATTAATGATGTTTCGGATATGTCAGAAGCAGAGCCAAAACAGCAAACATTAAAAGCAAACGACTGGTTTATGACTTTTGCAAGATGCAATTACCTAATCTTTCCGGTTGATAACGGAAATTTGATAGTGTGTGATCAAACGTTTTTAGTTAAAAATTTCAAATTCAATCTCCAAGCAGGTCTCCAATCATTGGTTTTCATTTTTGGATTGCTTCTTGGATTGCTTCAGCGACAAGTGTTTTCATTATACATATTCAATTTAAAGTGCATTTAGGTTGAGCAATTGGTTTGAATTGATTATAAGCGTTGAAAACTAATTTTTGGTGGACGCCGCATTTGATGGACGACAAAGACCTATCGGAAAATGTATAAAAAAAATCATATTTTCATGAGGTGCGACCGTTATACTCTCAGCTTTTATCACAGTTTCATTTTTGATCCTTCGTAGTTAGACTGGCAGACGCCAACACAACTATTTCTGGTTGTTTGATCTGCTTCCGTGCAAATTGCCAATCGGTGTATTCGTGGACCGTTTTGGCCCAAGCCCAATGAACCACACCGCGGAGTGATCCTGAAATGAGTAATACAAAACAGTTCAGCCTTAGTAAAGTAGCGGTTTTTCAATTACTGGTTTTGACGCCTGTTGTAGACAGACAACTAACGGGATGTACAAGCGTGCAAAACATTTCAAATTTTGACTAATCGATGACTGCAGTATTTTGCTTTGTCGTCATTGTATCATTATTTGGTAAAAAAATGATACAATGATTTCCAAACGAGAGATCAGTAATACCTAAATCGTTGCATTTGCAATCGTTGACTCAAAGATTTCAATACGAATTTTTGCTATGATCCTTCCAGGCCGTGAGTTTCCATTTTTGTTAAATTTTGCAAATATTTGGAATATGTTTCAAAGTTTGAATTTGAACCTTGATTCATGTATTTGGCACAAACACTGACTGCATTCTCACGTTCCTATGATTGCAATGATAGCACCATGACTAATAATACTGGCTGTGGGGCTCTGCAGGGCAAACGTTTAAATTTTGATGGTAACGACTTCGGACTGCAAAGTGTTACTGAATATTGTTTGAAGCTGGAAATCAAAATTCCTATTTATGATTTCTGTAAAATATTCTTAAATCGTTGCATTTCTGTAACAATCGTGACTCAACCTTTAAAAACTAATTTTTGAAATGGCGATACCATTATTGTGCACCCTTCACTGGTTGTGTTCACTGATCTGTCGCTGCTAACTCTTTTTAGAAATCTGCTACATTTTCACATTTTGCAACCAATGAATTGTAATATTTATCTGCATTTTTACAGTGGTAACGGCAGAAAAAAGACATATCATTGCGCAACGTTTTGGAGACATCGGGTAGTGCAACCTATGGCCGTTCACGTAGTTATCAAATCATATACGATTGCGCCATTCTTTTTTAAATCAATCTGCAAGCTTTTGTTGAATAGCTGGGAAATCAAAATTCAATATGCAATATGCAATTCGAATCTAAATTGTTGCATGTTTGCAGCAATCGGTCGCTCAGAATTTTAAGACTAATTTTTGAACACAAGCAGGGTGCTCATTTCACAAATAATTGAATTTTTACATTTTTGTTGTTATCTGCCTTTTACAGTCACAGACGCAGTGCCAACGACATCAAAGGAATTTTCATTAAGAGGACTAAAAACGGTTATGCAACTTTGTATTTAAAAGAACATTTTTGTAAATTGCTTTATTAAGTTGACTAACTCGTAAAACGGTAAAAGACTGTAGAATTGTGGTAAGCGATTTTTCTTTCTCTGACTGTTTCTTTGTGGCATTGCAATGCTATTATGATTTTTATTGGATCATTGTTGATGAAACTCGTTTAGAAAAGAACAAATCGAACTTTATGGTCGTTAAACAATGCTCAAAACCGCGTTTTTCATTAACGTTGTAGAGTTTTCGAATTTTTGTCACCGCGTTCAGATACATTGTGACATAATTTGTAAAATCAGACGGTGCACTTTAAATCAAATTCTTTTTTGGCTTGGCTAGATTGATCCATTTTTCAATTTTCATTCTAAACAATCTCACAAAGGGCAAATTGGAGGATTTGGAGTGTTTTAGAGCAGCATCCGATTGTTTTTCGTCTGCAATTTACATTTCTATCAATTTTAATAATTTTTGTTGTTATCTGTGTTTTACAGTTGAGAACGCAGTGCCAACGGCAGAAAAGGAATTCTCATTGCGCAGCGCTTTGAAGATTAAGATCGGTAAAGCACCATTAGAGAACATTTTTGTCAATTGCTCGTTTTGACTAACTGGTCGACGGCAATAGTCTGTGAAACTGTATTTGACAATTCACTGTGTTTTGTCAGTTTACAGTCAGTGGTCATCTGCATCTTGGTCATCATAGTTTTTTTTGAACAGCTTTTTGACATCTCTTCACCGTAATAACCGTAGTTGGCATGGGATTATTTTTGTCTGATTACGTTTTTTTTTCCAATTTTCAAATGATTTTATTTTTGGGGAATCAAACACAATCCTATGTTCCTAAATGCTATTGTGCCATTTTGTAGCAGAAGTAAGAAAACTGCTTTGAGAATTCAGCTGCATCGCGCCCAAATTGCTAATTGTTTCTATTTTGCTGAGAAATCACTTCACACTGTTTGTGTCGCTCTAGGAAGCGCAAAAAAAAGAAGCGGTCGTGCTTTTCTTACATTTTGAACTTATGCGGGAATTTAATCAACCAGTCATAAACCGCGCTTAACTGCTTAACTCGCAAGCCACCATTTACTTTCCCGTTAAGTCGTAGACAGAATGACTTTCACAGGAAATTTTGTCCTTTGCATCAATGAGAAAGGCTTCCTATGCCTAGCAACTGAACAAAGCTGCAATAGGTCAATTAGTGGCCATCTATACTAGCTCGTTCATTAGCAGCACGGACCGTCTGGCATTTTTTGATGGGCGTCTTTTGCGGCAAAAATGCAGCAAAAACGATGCATTTTGCTCATCTGCTCAGCGCTGTTTTGTTAACTCTTTAATTCGTAAATGCAATTTTTGAGGCCTGTAGTTGAAACCAACAGTCCAATTTAATGATAAACAGCATTTTGCTTTCAAATTCCTTGTGATTGCAAACAAGGGGATTGTGCGCACACCACCGTTTAAAAGCAATCGCAGGAGAGTTTAAATTTTTGACGATGGGCATTATTTTCGATTGGATAATGTGGCTAACGGATCAACAACTACCGGCAAAAGTCATTTTGGTTCTAATCGTTGCAATGTTTCACAAAAATGTTTAATATTCTGAATTTTTTGAAATATGTTTTATTCTTGTATTTCTACGTTTGTCTGTTGTGTGCGGTGTCTGATTTCGACGCTTTTTTATTGAGCAATCAAAGCGCTGGATTTTCGATTTGATCTGGCATGGTTCTCGTTTGCACTGTTAGAGCGTAAAATCAAGGATTGTTCGTCTTACTTTCTCACATTTTGAAAGTATGCGGAATTTTATTTCCTTTTTGTGTAAATGCCAAATACAATTTTTCATTTGAAATAAGCAGTGTCTTGTCTGTATGTGTTCCAGCCCAATTACTTGCATTTTTGATAGGATCACTTCAGCCGCTCGTCTATCAACCTATGCAATGATGTCACTCATCCAGCAAGCCACCAATTACTCTCCCCATATCAAATTATGCAGTTCTTGCAAACGAGATTAGCTAATTGCCATAACCTACTGCCAATCGTCCTCCGCATTCGCCATTTTCGGCAAAAACGCTCAACAAACAGCCGCGTTCTTCATCACAGAATCAAATCCCTCCATTCGTCATCGCGCGCATGCTCACATTCCCACCTCTCAACCGCGAAGCCCAGCGACCCACTCTATTGTTCTTCTCTCTCTCTCTCTCTGGTCGGCTTCTGAGAAACAGTGGTGCCGCAATCAGAAATTCTTGGCCAAACATGCCGGCGTTTCCCTTTGCGACCGCTTCGAGGCCTCGTTTTCATCTCGTTTTTGGCGGCGGCGAGCGCGGGCTTGAGCGTTTGTCACTGAACTGTGATGGGTTGCGATGGGGAGCGGCCCGCAGCGTCAGCGTCGGAGGGAAATTTGTTTCCTAGCGCCCGGACAAATTCAATTAAGGATGTTCCGGCGACTTCTGCCCAGCGCGAGTTTGTGTAGCGCTTCAAGGTTTCGCGAGTGAATTATGGATTTTCGGTCTAGACAGAGGCGGAGATGTTTTGGTTAAATGTTACTTTGCGCTGGAGATGCATTAATGGAGGTTTTTGGTTCTTGAGGATCTGCAGTCTGTTGCAATTGCGTTGACCATCATTTGCGTTGGAATTTGAATAGAAATCATAGTTTGTCAGACAGGTTTTGGACTGAAAATGCATTTTTGTTCATGGAGACAAAGTGAGTAATGTTGGTGTGGTTGACTTTTGTTCCCACGTGCTGTAATTTAGTTTAGTACTTGTTTTGATTGGTTTACGATCTTGATCTTGCTTTGCGTGTAGAAAAATTACCAGAACTTGAAACGTGGACTTTTCTAGCGTTGCGTTTCAATTTTACTATTGTGTTTAAGAGGAGATTGTTGAAAATGACGTTAAAATGGGTCTGCAGCTGTAAACCCTTAGGAGAACGAAATCATTTCAGTAATTTTTTGTAGAATTGAGGTTGCTCTTAAAGGTTTCGCCAATAAATTATGGATTCTCGGTCTAGATGGAGGCGGAAAAGTTGTGGTTACATTTAACTTTTAGCCTTAATGGAAATTTTTAATTTTTGTGGATCTGCTGTCATTTTAATAGCTGTGAACCTCATTTGGAAAAAAAATTGAATGGCAATCGTAGTTTTTTCAAATTTTTCAAACAATTTCGGACTGAAATCTCATTTTTGAGAGCAGTTTATCGAGACAAGTAAGCTATCCTGATGAGTTATGTTTTAACTCTTTTTTTGTTCGTTCAGTCTGGCACGTGAGCCATTAATCAATTGTTTTAGTCAAATGTTAGTGCTTGTTAAATCATAGCGCAGAGGTGATGCTTTGAGTTTTGAGCGTTTTTCATTTGCGAAACTGAAACTGAAGTTTGAAACGTTTTGATTTTTTGGGTTTTGAAGAAGAGCTTTAAAGCTGAAAAAGTAGTTTAACTTGTGTTTAGCTATAAATCCGCCTGCATTAATTGCGGTCACCTTGGCTGCATTCAGTTGTTGCTTGAATTTTTGGTATGGAAACAAGGTGTCAAATGCTAAACTCAATAGGAACTCAATAAAGGCTTTCGATTTTTTGTCGTCATGAGTATTATTCACAATTTTCCGTTTACTTTTTCGGTTTTTTTTTGTTTGTTCTGTTAAGTTTATGACTCCGTTCATAATCTTCATAAAGCAAAGATTTTTGACAGCTCCAAACCAAGCCATAGTTCATGTAGGTGGATTTACAGCTAAACACAACTTAACAACATTTTCAGCAGTCTTCAGCAATCTTCAAGACCCAAGTTTATAGTTGTGAGAGTTTATAGGAGCAATGAAGTGTTCTTGAGATTACAAACAGTGGGACGTCATCGGTATCAGTTATGAACTCAATAGGAAATCAATAAAGTCACTCATAATACGGAAAATTTCTTTATTTCTTCAGTCGTTCGGGGAATTTTCCAGTTTTAAAAAAGAGATCACTGTAGTGTGCCGTTCGATGATAACTCTGCATTTTTTTGCGAAGGCAAAAATAATACATCCGGCGATCGTCGACGATCGCGATCGTAATTATGGCACCGTGGTTGTATTCATTTGTTACTTGAATTTTTTGCAATGACAACAAGGCATCAAACGCTCTGAACTCAATAGGACCTCAATAAAGTTTTCGATTTTTTTGAGAGAAGATCCTGGTTTGGTTTCATGTCACAGTTTGGGGCTCCTTTCTTATCGTCGCGAGTAGTATTCACACTTTTCAGTTTGCTTTTTCGGTTTCTTTGTTTGTTCTGTTCCGTTAAGTTTTCACTTCGTTCAGAATCTTTATAAAGCAATAGTTTTCGAAAGCAACCAAATCGAGTCTCAATGAAGTGTTCTTGAGATTAGCAAACACAGGGACCTCATCGGTAGCAGTAATAAACTTTATAGGAACTCAATAAAATCACTCATAATACGAAAAATTTTAATTTCAATTTAATTTTAAAACTTAAAATTTTGATTTATTCCATGATCAATCTTCAAGTCTTTTTACGCGAAAAATGCGTCGCAGGAATTCTTTTTTTTGTCATCAAAAAGATTTTTTTTGTTTTTGAAACTTTGTCCATGTAACTGTCATGGATTGAAAATGTAGTTCATTTCGTCAAAAACACATCCAACGATCGTCAACCAAAAGGATTTTTGGTTCGGGCACGAAGGATTTGTCTTGATAAACAACTTTTAAATCTGAATTTGAAATTCATGTACTCAGTGTACCCAATGAAAGCTGTGCTGACAAAGTGCTCGTCGCATATCGTAATGATGTGAAAAACGAGAAGGAAGTTACACACATCTATCCTGTTTTGTCAAAGTGTTGTTTTCATTTTCAAAGTGCTTGGAATTCACAATACCGTTTCAGAAATTGTTGATGAGAATCTGTTTAGCTTTTTTTAAGACTGATGGAATGTTCGAAAATGAAATTTGCTTTATGTTCTCTTGTTCTCTTTTGGTTGTTTGAATTTTAGTAAATTATGCTTCAAAATTCGATTAAAATTTGTTTGCATTTTTCAGAAGGCAAACCATAGTTTTCAACGCCCGCAGAATCGAATTTTTGTAACCCATTTTCTTCGACAGCAATCAATCAGTCAACCTAAAAACGTGTATAACATTATACATGCTCTTATTCAACTTTTGGTCTAAGTAGCCTTGTCAACAAACGCTTATTTTTTTTCATTTTTTGTTCAGATCAATGAATCGCCGTCACATGCCCTACTAAGCCCGACCAAAAAATTGCGCTGTACAATTTCACCAGATACAGTTCTCCAAATAATATTTTAGACTATTCTTCGTTGTACTGATCGTTGAGTTGAGAGCTGAAACTCTAGACCACTTTTCCAATCCGTCCTCTATTTGTAAAATTCTATTTTTTGATGGTACCGACACTCACTCATAAAGAACCAAAAAAGTTGTGCAATTCCGTCTATTTAGCTCTTATCAAACTTTTTGGTCTACGTAGAATTGTCAATCAGATGCTTGTGTTAAAAAAAAAAGTTCAAGCATTTATTTTGAGTTCATGAAAACGGCAAAAATTCAAAAATTCTGTTTTTTTTTGTTGTTGAAGTACTTTTTTGCCAGTTGGAGTCTACTTTATTTTGCTAGTACAAGCTTTTGCCAGCTTTTCAAAAGAACGCTTAGTTTTTTTAATCAATTTTTGTACGCTCGAGTTCCGAACACCTCGCAGTCAGATGTGAAACCCGGCTAAAGTGGCAGTTGATCTAATTTTTGCCAGTTGTAGTCTATTTTATTTTGTTAGTACAACGTAGCAAGTCACAGTCTCAAAATATTAGAGCGCAGCTTTTCAAACAAACGCTTAGTTTTTTTATTTTTTGTGCGTTCCTCAGGACATCTCGCCGTTAGATGCTAAACCCTAACAAAAAATTTTGCTGTAAATAGCTGAATATCTCAAACTCTGGATTTCCGTACCATTTCAACTTTAGACACAAGTTTTTAAATAAGCTGCAGGGTCAATCAGCTTCAGTCAGCAATCAGAAGTAATTATTTGTGAAGCCGTTCATACACGGTTCCAAGTCAAAAAGTGGCTGGAAAACTCTAAAATTTATAACAATTTTTGTTCCGTAATTTCACCACCATAAACCCTTCTTTCACCCACTCGCTTTCCCCAAACTCCTCCGCTATTCGCTCGCCCCATTCGGACACATTGAAGCGTCAAAAATTGAAATCTCTTCTCCGTCTTTTGCGTCAGCCAGCGATTGATTTGCTTGCACTCGTGCGCGCTTCGCAATAGAGTTTTCGTCTGCTCGACGTGCGTGTGACGAGCACACTTTGCTCCCTTGTGGCAGTTTTTGATTCCTCCATTTCGCGTCCATGTTGCGTACATCGACAATTCTCTGTTCTGTTGAGGCGCCCGGCGGCGGCGGTAACCGGTGGAAACGCAGCCACACGTGGGTGGTTATGCAACAAAACAACGGATTATGCAAATGTTGTGCGTTCGGTGTTCATCTCCACGCGCTATAACTTACTAAACGATTCACTCTGTGCACACACGCTAACGTAAATACTGCCTGTCTTTTACACATACTATGGCCACGGAATATCTTGCAACTCTGCTTTGTAGTCTAGATACAGGTAATTACAAGATTTCAAAGTGTTTTAAAGTTTTGAATGCTTTTTTGGAGCCTTGTGTGCGTCTCTGCTTTTGTAATACTGGCATCGTGGAAACATTTTTGATCGGCGGCCGCATTGCTTTGGTTTTTTTTGTCTTAATTTGTGAAAAAAAGTGTTGTTTTGACAAATGACGCTGACAGAACGAGCAGCGTCGCTTGGGATCTTTTTGATCGCTGACTTGTTGGGAGCATCTAGCGGTAGTCAGTTGCTTCTTATTTTAAAAACAGCCGCATGGAAACCGTGTTTGGATCAATGCTTGGACCATATTTTTAAATTAACTATTTTCGTTGACATTTTTGTTGTCGAAACGGCTTCAGCATGAACATAAAGCTGCTCTTAACAATGAATTTTTCTTTTGGTTTCAAATCAAAATTATGAGTCGCTAATCTTTGTGTGCCTATTCAGCTATCCTTTTAATTCGTAGACAAAAGAGGCATTTGCCATCATTATTAGTAATCAAACAGATTTTTCAGTTTTATAACAAGAATGTAGATGAAACTTTGAATATAAAAAATATAAAATTTTTGTTTATTAACTCTCAATCAAAACGTTCATTTGTTTATACGTTCATTTCAAAACGTTCAAAAACTAAAATAATTTTTGCGTCCAAAAGCATAGAACTGAAGTGAACATTTTTCTACACGTAAAACTACGTAAAAAACGTAAAACATTTTTAATATTTTTTGCATCATTTTGCAGAAGTTGCTTTCAATTGTTGTTTAAGTGATTTTTCAATTTTTTTTAAATAATTTGGTGCACAAATCTGGTGCTTCATTATTTAAAGGAATTTTTTTGCGTATCGCTGGTATTTTTAGTCTGTTCAGAACAACCTAGCTGTTTAGTCAAAATAATCCAGATCGGATTCATTAGCTACATGCGACTGCTTCTTGCTTGTTAAGTCACTTACGTTTATTTGAAAACACAAAATATTGAAATCACGTTTTTAGAAATTTATTTAAAAGATTTAGCTTTATATTAGATTATTTAGAAGTTTTTGGCGTTCCGACCAAATAATTAAAAGGCAAATAAAAATTTCAACGGCAAAATTTAGGTTTACTCGAATGAGTAGTATTCATTTCGGCTAATCTTTCAATTTGAATCCAACACGGTGATATATTTTTGTAGAACGCGACCTTATCTTATACATGCTTTTAAAACGTAGATTTTTGTGTTTTTATTTTGTTTAGACCAGATTCTCAGATACAACAAGACGAAATTTGTTTTGTTCAATTTTTGTGATTGCTTGAGCAAAACTTCAATTCTACGTTCAGTTCTTGAGTTTTTAGAATAGAGTCATAGAATCAACTATCTTAATGGTCTAGGGGAGAGGGAGACGAGCGACCGTGGAGATCACATTTATTCCAAGTTCCTCGATTACACGGAAAATCACGCTTATATGCAACATATCGGGGAGCTGATAGGCGGTACAATGCGATGTGTTAAAACGCGGGCGCGGCGAGAGTCGTGCTGGTCACGACATATACTTCTGAGAAAGGTTTCTCTGCTTACAGTTTAAAAATTTTACTCATTCAACGAACAAAAATCATTTTTGGTCGGTAAAGCTATCTGTGGAATGCGATAGAGAAGCAAACAAATAATGCTTTAACATTTTTGCATCAAACAGCTCTGTCTGAGACTTTTTGACTTTTTTGATAAATAAATTTTGACACTTGGCGGTGTCGTCTGTTTGATGAGTCTTTAAAAAGTTTTAAAGCGGCAAAGTCTTTAAAATTTCTGCTTGCATAAACACAAAAGTTTCTCTGGTTTTTGCTTTATTTAAAGCAAAAACTGTTTTAGTTGTTACTAATTTTTCAGTAAAATCAATTATGAATGCCTGGAAGAGAGGCTTGCACATGCAATCTTTGACATCTCGCAAACAAACTTGGTATCGTGGTAGCCTGTTTACAAAGATAAGCCAAGTGCAAAGCTGCGCTTTATGCGGATTTTTCGACTGTTTGCACGCGACCGTCTACACAAGTAAACTTTTGCTGGTTGAACAAAGAAAAGCATTTTGCCTTCAACGAGTGAATTCGTAATTTTTGTCTTAGCGGATTTTTCTATGCACACTTCTGCAACATTTCGCAATTGCTCACTCACTCAATTTTTGATAAGACAGATACATGCCCTGAGTTTGTGGTAGATCTGTTTACAAAGATAAGCCAACTGCGGAAGGCTGCGCTTTACGCTGATTCTAGGGCTGCAACATCGTTTCGCCTAGAGACTGTGAAACCGTTATATAAGAGTATCATTTAGAAACTAAAAGAAGGACTTAAAACGCTTTGCATCAAACGCATGGCATTTGTTCCGTTACGGTTTGTTTCGTAATTTTTGTCTTGTGTGGCGAATAGATCAATTCACTAAAATTTCGTTTCGTAAACGCTTCTCACCGTTCATTTCAGTTACGCCAATCCCAGAGGTCTTCAAGGTCAATGGTGGCATCAACAGATTTGCAATTTTATAGAAGTAGATAAATCAAGGTCCATAAGGCACCGCAAAGCTGCGCCTAACGTTAAATCAAGGGCAACGATTCGTCTAGAGACGTGATTTAAGATTAATTTTTAGAAATTGAAAATAGGCCCCAAACTAGGTTTTGCATCAAACGCATGACTAATAATTCATAGCTTCATAGTTTTTGTTTATTTATTGTTGTCGTGTTTGGCGATCGTCGTGTATGAATACAACTTCGCAACTCTAAATTTTTGCCGCTGCATTCACAATTGCTCCCTCTTGTGAACGGACCACTTATACATTTTTCACTGTTTTTTGACTTCTTCGATTTACGTCAATCCCAAAGGTCTCAAAGGTCAAAACCAATGTTCTCGTTTTGTTTTGCCATTTCCACTCTGGTCCCCGGGCCAATCAATTCTCGTTGCTCTTCTCCCCTCCACCCCCTCACAACTCAATCTAACTAAAACGCAAAACTCGCTTGGTGCTTAACCTCTTCTTCTTCTCCTCCTTCACCCCTCTTGGTCTTCCGAAAATCCAATTTTGCGCGCGCGGGTCTCTGCGATGCGATCGATCAAAACATCATAGTCGTCCCGTTCGCGAAGACAAATTTTTCTCCTCTCTAATCCCGTTTTTGCTTTCAATTCAGCTTTCGCTCTCAGCGGCACCATTCACAGCCACCACTCAGCCAGAACAAACCGCTCAAATATTAATATTCGATAGCGCAAACACGTCTGAGCTCTCTGAGCGAAGAGAGAGAGAGCGTACCTGTTGCGCTGCTATCATGTCCAACATGCTCCTCTCATTTGGAGAATCCGTTCAATTGTCCGCTTTTTTAGTGCGGAAACTCTCGAAGGCGTTCTTCAACTCACAGAATGGCGACAAAATAGGTTGGTTTGTTATTTTATTATCTTCTTATCTTAGATTCATCTCGCATTCAAAGGTGTACGGTATGTGTGCGAGTCTTAAAATTATCCAATTTGTCAGAAAATGAGTGAAATTTGATGAGAATGACGCCTTTTCGCGGCGCTTGTTTGATGGGAATTGATTGATGAGGGCGATGATAGCCGTGGCGCGTGTTGGTGACTAGATTGTTATTTGGATTCGACGCTTCCGAAATGTCGTTTTTGCGTTTTTAGAGTGGAATTCTAGTGCTCCAATGCTGTCAAACTTAAAGTTTCAAATTTCAAAACTAATAATCGTGAAAATTATCTAAAATCAAAATTTTTGAGAGATTGATGTCGAACTTTGAAGTTGAACGGTAATTTAAGACTGTAGCAAAGAGCTAGTTTGGGCCTCAGTAAACAGAAGTTGACATTCAACAGTGAGTTCACAATCAATATCGCCATATCATGATAGACCTCTATGCATGAGACCTCTAGACGCAAGTTTTTAAACTTTTTTGCCATATCACGTACACTTAAAGTCACAAAGTTAAGTTATCACTGTTTATCACTTTCCACTTTGTTGCAATACCTAAACTATTTTTTAGCGAAATTGTTCGAATCGGTGGAATTTAGGCTTTTTGTAAGATGCTGACGACTGCGTCGTGCTCGTCAACTTCGAATTGTCCACAAACTAACTCCTCGCCTGGTGTAGAAAACAACAAAATTGTTGTTCTGCGTCTAAGCGCCAATCTTTCTTCAATTGATTCATTTTCGAATGAGTTCAAACAGTTTTTATTTTTTATAATTTTTTTAAAAGTTTTAATTTCTTGTGTGATGACAGCAACAGCCCCATTAAAATAAATCAAGCTACACTATGAAAATAACATTTTTTTTAATTTTAAAGTTTTTTTTTGGCTTTTATTTGAATGACTCAATTAATTGCAAAAATTATTAAAATTTAAATTTTCCACATTAAATTTTTTGTTTATTAGGAGAAAAACAACGCACATGTATTTTTTTTATTGCGTTTTTAGAGTTGGATTCTAGTGCTCCAATGCTGTCAAACTTAAAGTTTCAAATTTAAAAACTAATAATCGTGAAAATTATCTAAAATCAAAATTTTTGAGAGATTGATGTCGAACTTTGAAGTTGAACGGTAATTTAAGACTGTAGCAAAGAGCTAGTTTGGGCCTCAGTAAACAGAAATTGCCATTCAACAGAAAGTACACTTATTACTGCTAAATTCAATTTTTACAAGAAGAATGTCAAACTGAAAAAGGCCAAAACTGACCATAGGAAACACCTTATTTAATACACTTAACTTAATCGGCCGGATGCCTAATCATTGCTACAAGTTTGATGTCTCAAAATTTTTAAAATAAAGGTCAAGTTTTATTGTTTTTTTTTGCCATGAAGTGGCTGTAGTCGTAGCTTCATATAGAAACAGATAGCTTTTTTGCGATTTTTTAAGATTTTTTTTGCGCAGGATTTTCTCAGATAATTTTTAGTTTGTTGTCATGTTAAACAGGAAATCATGAACATGATTTTCTATTTTCGTAGCCAATTTTGAGACGAACAGTCGTGAACATGTAACTGTGGTTGTAAGGCTTTGTTTAGTGTTTAACTAGGCGTTTATCCTTTAATTTTCCATTGCATTTGCTTTATGTGGCCAACTTAAAAATCTTAATTTTGCGGTGTGCTGGCATTATGTTGCGTGGCGTAAACGTCACAATTAACGAGACTTTGGATTTTTAAATTTCCTTTATGCACAAAGCTGTTTTTGATGAGAATTACAGGAAAAGACTGCAAAGGGATTGAAATTGTCAGTATTCCTTTACAAATCTTTTAAATAAATAATTTTTGCGAGCTGAAGAAGCTTTTTCTTATTTTTAATTTTCAAACTTCTTTTTGCAAATCAGCCCACAAGTTCAGGATACAAACACCAAAGTAATTCACTGGCAGAATCACAGTAAAACATTTTTGTGCATGTAGTAGCAATTCGCTACGTTCAGTTCAATTATCAAACGTGACTATATCTATTTATAGTATTTGTGTTTGCTTTTTTAATTTTTAGGTGTTGAGCTGTTTAGAACATTTTTGCTGACAACAGGGATCTCTTTTTTTGATTGTGATACGACAAATCAACGTAGTTGATTTTTTGTGTGTTCGTGTAACCAACCTCATAGAACAAGAAAGGCAGTCACGCTTACCATTAGTTAACATTTTTTTATTTCGTTTTTTTTCTGCTTTTCCTATAATAACAGGGAGCTTGAATTTTTCAAAAATTATTAAAATTTTAAATTTTTTACTCTAAATTATTAATAATTTTTTATTTTCAACTCTATTATTGAAATCCAATTAGCATCCATGAAAACACGTGCGTAAATGTTTCTGACTATAGTCGATTTCTGGGCAAGTTGTGCATGAGTACTGTAGGCCACTCTGTTCGTTGCATGACTTAAACTATGCATTTAAGCAAAATTAGGCTTTTTGTAAGGTGCTGACGACTGCATTGTGCTCGTCCACCTCGAATTGTCCACAAACGAATTCCTCGCTATGTGTCGAAAACAACAAAATTGTTGTTCTGCTTTGAAGCGCCAGTCTTTGGTGATTTTTTATTCACTGTGCGATGGCTCAAATTGATGCATTTTTGGCTGCAAGGCGATGCGCGATCATAGCTATGACATAGCTTTGTTGAATATTTTTTTTTTGAGATGGGATAAGGATTGATTATTGACAGCGCAATCATCACAGAGCAATTTGCATACAAACAAAATTCAAAATTTTAATTTTAGCTTGATGATAGAAAGAGCACACTTTCTACACTTTCTTTGAAAGTAACATTTCTTTAATGGTTTTTTTTGCTTTTCTCTGAGTTACTCAATTAATTGTGAATTTCCAAAAAAATTTTAAAATATTCAGTAATTTTTTAATAATTTTTAATTTTACACTTTTTTAAATTAAAATACCACCAATACGCGAGCAAATCTTGCCAAACTACCTTAGTATAAATCTTTATTGCTACTGAAATTGAAGTTTGAAGTTTATCTTTATTGAAGTTTTTTTAATTTAAAATATAAAATCTAATTTTATTAAATTTACAAAAACGCAAAAATTTACAATTTTTGTTGTGCGACTCACGTGAAGTTTGCTAGAACGAGAAACATTTTCAAACTACTTGTTTTCTCAATCCGCTTCCGAGCACTCTTGGCCTAAAATCCCTTCAACCGAGCGATCAAACCAAGTGACCGTGATATTCCCCAAAGCCCCGCAGTGACGTACATAAAACGACGTAGTATTTTCCCATCGATCTACCTCCAAAATGCCCTTAGGCCATTTGCCAGTGACTCGTGGCTGTCGTCAGCCACTCGGCGACAGCGACGATGCCGACAACGTTGACGACACTCGGTGGCAATCGAAGCAAATAAGAAAGCAATATCCTTTTAGCTGCCGCTTGGCAGCGGCCACAGCGTTCACTCTCAGCGATTGCACGAGGAACTCACGGGCGTCACCTTGTGCGGCGGCGGTTAATCGACGACAACCCAACAACACTCGCTTAGGAAGTCAAACGTCGTTTACGTGTTTGTCGCTGTGGTCGTCGAGTCGCAAGACACGCGAGCTTTTGGAAGGTTTTTGGAGTCGCGTTTTGAGTACAATTTACAATTAATTGGATACAAAAGTGAATTTTTGATGAGCATGAACTTGATTCTTATTTTAAACAAATTGTTGCATTAACCTCGTGAAATTCTTTGACGTTTTTGGCGTTGTGGAAGGACCGGATCAATCTTTTGTCTGATTTGCCAAAAATAATCGTTGGAAATGAACTGATATTGAATAGACTAGACTGTCTGCCATAACGTGCATTGTTTGTTCGTAGATCTGAAGTTTGCTCACATCAGCTCATTTACAACTTTGTTTTTACTTTTTTGCTCAAGCGTTCAAAGAATACTTTCTGAACCCTGGGCGTAAATTATCTGTGATTTTTGAGCAGAGTTTTAACGACAACTACTGAAGCTGAAGCGATCAGTTCCAAATAAATTCAAAAAAAAATTTTTTAAACAATTTTTGCTGTGGACTATTAATATGTGATGCTGCAAACTGATGAGTGATTTAGTCGTTTTAACAACATTTTCTAAATGTGTATTTTTGAGGACGAAATGGCATGATTAGAATGCTTTTAAGCTTCAATGAACACAGATATCCGTTGTTTTTTTTGTTTATTAATCTTTTTTTGCACCACACAACATTCGTAATGTATTTCGTTGTCTCAAAATTACGCATACGGTGGCTAATTGACAGTGCGGATGTGTAATGTCGCTCCCACTAGAATCTGACAAGACTGCGAAACTAGAATCTTTGATCTTCCACTTCCGTACGAAATTGATTTTATATTTTTAAATTTAAAGCTATTCGGACAAAACAATAAATTTTTGGGTTGACGCGGATACCAAGTCAAAGAATTTGCGCACACCTTCTGAACCCTGAGCTTGGGATATCTGACATTTTTGTACGCTGATGGCTATTCCATCGCTAACCCGATACTACAAGGTATACTGCATCTGTCTACAGTAAAAATTTTTTTACAATTTTTGCGTTGACTTATTTTAAAAATCAGAACACAGCACAGCCACCTCAAATTGACCGCACGCTAGTTGAATTCTCTTCCCATAGCGTCGGAAAAGCGCTTAAACGGAAAAATGACTTTCGATTATGTCATTCTGGTTTGATTGATTAGATTCGCGTAGGCCCAAAATGGACGAGCGAATGCGTTAAATGGAATTTTAATGTGAACGAAGACGCCGATGAAAGGCGAAATGGTTTCGCATTCAATGTATTCTGTGAGTGACGCGCGTTGGAGAGCTGCTGAATATGAATGGTAAGACTGATTTCCTGTTTTTTCAAATATTTTTGACCACGTTTTCATCACACAATTTGGAATATTTTGGCGCTTGAACAATTATCAACAAAGCCGTTGTGGAGGAATTAAATTTTTAAATAAACGAGTTAAATTCCCGATAATTGAAAGAGACTGCAGTTTTGTCAATCTTTCAAGGTACAACCAATTCAGATTTTTGATGAGAGCAAAAATTAGTTGTCGCTGAAACATTTGAAATTAATTGAAAGCGATGTTTTTTGCCAATTTTTCCTTTGTAATGTAGTTGCTTTTAAAAAATAGAAATCGGTCAAATTGTCAAATCGATCTATTTATTTGTACAATCGTTTAAAAAGGCAGCATGGAACTAGCGGTTTAACGAGTTTGTTATTGCTGCATTGAATTTTTGAATACCCAATTGGATCATACACATAGCTTCAAGCTACGTGTATAATTTACACTAGAACTTCTTCCAAAAACGAAAACTCTTGATTTTTGACATGTATCGTATAAACCACGGCATCAAGTTGATGGTGCTGTATAGAAAACAATATATCCGAAACGTTCATTTCTTTTGATCATGATCATTGATCATTTCTTCATTGATTGGGTAACCACAACGTGGAGTAACGACCGCCGCTTACGTAGGTTATTGTTGCATTGAACATGGACTTTGTACACAACTTCTTTTAATGCATTCTTGTGAAGAACTGTATCATCTTAAGATCAAATCGTAAATTTGTTCATGTGACGTTTTGATTTTCGTTTTTTAAATTTTTTATTATATTTTTATATTAAAATTAAATATCTCGTTTTCAGTTGAAAATTGCCAGAATCTGTACATTTGGGTTCTCAATTTTTTGATTTTTTGCTTTTAAGTCGGATTCGGGTTCCGCTTTTGCTTCAAACTTGTAGCTTTTGCGGCAGATTAAAAAGTTCTACAAACACAAAATAGCAATTTTTCGGAATTTTTAATCTGTCTGTCTATGTCTAGAATGTCTAGAACTTTCCAAAATGTGCCCGCGAAAGGCTGATTTTGCAAAAAAGCCAAACTTAAAAGTGCCAAGCTGCGTTTGGGGCCGAAGAGCGTCTGGAATTACTAACGAGCCGGTTTGCAGGCGCACATGCGTAAAGTGTACTTTGTTTAATTGGAATCTTCGCAGGCATAAATCTCAATTTTAGTTGTTGATTTTAATGTTTCACAGTGCCTAAAGCGACGGTCATTTTTCAAACAGATGTAGCAACTATGCGTATGTTTCTTTTTTGTGGTCAATGTATCCACTGCGCGTAAATTCGAATCATTTTTTTGCCCATAGCAACGTTTTTACACGCGTTTGCTCCAGTGCAACAATATAGGGTGCGAGGTAAATACTGTGTCTAAATGTGTCTATATGTGTCTAAATACTAAGTTTTGATTGAATTCTGCGTTTTCAATTTTTTAAACAGTTTGTATGTTATGTTCGTGTTCCTTGCTTCTTTTAGGCCTCGAAATGCCGTTATAGGTTTTCTACATAAAAAAAAATTTTTTTTTTGCGTATTGGGGGTCTCGGAAGATGACCTTAGCCTTCCGGAACACCAACATTGATTTTTAGAATTTTCGGAATTTTTGGACGAGTGACAACTCGTTCGATGTGTCTTAGCGTGCAGGCGTTAAATATCAAAGAAAAATCGGATAAAAATGAAGAAAGTTACAGTACATTTTGATTTTTGAGTCTCTGTTGGTGCAAAAGCGAAAACTCAATCCCGCCCTCTACGACCAAAGACATTTGGCCCTTGATACGACTCGATTTGTACGTAATTAAGGAAATGATGAAGCAGAAAGTCTGCAACTAGTCTGTAACTCGCTTTTTGTGGCTGGATTGTTGGCTGGAGAAGGAAAGATTAACGTAATTTTTGCGCAAATTTACCTGGTTGCCCTTTGCATGACTAGAATTACTAACCAGTCACTTCGCAGACCAGACACAAAAAAAATCTACTTAGATTAATTAAAACCGTTCAAAGAGTTCTCAAAGAGTTGACAGCTACAATTTGACAACTTTTGGTCGGTTTTGGTCGTTTCTTGTTGTTATCTGTTGCATTTTATAGCCGTAAAAGACACAATTTTTGGGGCCATTGTTTGGAATCACAACTAGCGCCAACGTTTTTTTAATTAGAACTGTTTTCTGACGTTTTGTTTTAGTTCGACATTCTGAGAAACCTTACCGCAACGTCAAAATAGAGAACATTCCGCTAGAATTTAATTTTTGTTGGGAATCATGGTAATCATCGTAATTAATCATCGAATCATTGAAGCAAATCATTAATCACTTTAATGTATTAACCTAAACCAGGAATTCTGAAAAAGTTGAAGTTTTGAACGCAACACGGAAAGCTTACTACACAGCACCTCCTCCACGTTGATACTCATTTGCGCGGTCAATCCAAGTCGGAATTTTGTCGGTTCGGATTTTTCGGTATTTTTAAAAAGTTTGATCTTGAAGGAGCGAGGAATAATGTAGAAGATGTTTTACTTTGCAGCTTGACCTTTGATTTGGTTTATCATTCCATGTTTTGCCATTTGCCATATTAATCCTGTTTTACTTAAACCTAAACTCATGGCTACCGCTTGTAGAAGATGTATTATTTTGCAGCTAGACCATGGCTACCGCTTACACAGGAGTTTCCGCACATTATAAAGCGTCGATAACGATAAAGGTTCTGATTAGAACTCTATTTTTCACATTATTTGAAACAATTTTTGTATACAGCACAAAACAACAAAAAAACATCACAAGAAATAAAATGATTTTGTTTTTTTGAATGTTAACGACGGCCACATGACACTCTTCTGATCATTCTCTGATCTCTGGTCAATCGTAAATTGATTTTTTTTGTTTACAATAGAATTACGCTGAACTATTGAACTACAAATTTCCGTTTAATCTTCAAATTTTCATTAATTTTGATGTCAAACCGTTCTCAGAACGGACGTTTGAACTTTGGCAATAATTTGGTTGTGATTGGCTGCTGTAAATGCCCAGCTCATCATAGCATGCTCAGCAAACAAGCCTAAAAAAGATGGCACTGTATTTTTGGTTCTTGCTTTTTGGTTCTTACTCTTAACCAACGCGCACAAACGACTTTGTTAATACAGGCGTCGTTAGTTGTTCTTCCTCTCGTTACCATAAACAGTATTGTAAGTAAGAAATTTCAGATTTTTGATGCGATCGTGTGTGAGCTTCTATTTAAACACGTCTTCACAACACGTTCATTAAATTGGAATTAAATCTCTTTGTAGACAGCTGCCTCAAATTCTCAGTTGTTGCTTTTATTCAAGCGCGTTTTACGAAACGTTGATTCTTGATTTTAACTATTTTATTTTTGCAAACATGACGCCAACAATTGGCAAATTTCAATTGGCAAATAGCAGAAAATAACTCATCAACGAGTATCCGGTTAGATGTAATATTTAAGGAATTGTACGCTTCCGTAGTGATCTTTTTTTGGGTTGATTTACGATCATTGGCATTGCCATTCTAAAGCAACCAGTGCAGAAATCACATTTCAATTGTCCGCTTGCGCCGCAAAGGAAAGTGCACACGCGATACCAACGCAAAGCTCAATTCTTTGCTTTAAATTTGCACTCAAAGTTCACTTCTTTGTGCCGACGAACATTCATTCTCCTCTCGCGCGCGCATGATTTTCACGTCATCAATCGCGCACACCACGCGCCCTTTTGTGTTGACAGCTCTCGCCTCGAGCGGCTTCAATTAGCTCTAAATTGTGACGACTAATTGAGACGAACATCTCTGGCCAAATCGATTCCCTCCGAAGACCACCATTTTTCTCGCTCGCTCGCTAGCTCAAAACCAAAAACACGACTCGTTGTGTGTGTGGTATAGCTGTAGCGTCAGCAGTAGCAGTAACGGCGCCGCTGGAGTCAAGGTTTTCCGGTTCGCTTCACTGTTTGTTTGACGCCTGCGCGGCTTTCGACGCAACAATGGACTTTTGCGGCAAATCTCTTATTTTGTGGAAGGTAAACTTTGTGTATGTGTGTGTGCACGTTTTGTTTGAGGTCGTTGTCGAGAGAGTATACGGTAGGTGGAGGGATTTTAAGTTTTGCAGGCCGTAAAATGAGCGTTTTGAAACGAGGTCACTGGGAGTAGGGTTTTCAGTGATTTTCAAATGTAACATCGTATCTTCATAAGCCACTTTACAGCATAAACGTTAAAGTAAACAATTTTTGGTACTGTAGCATTCTTTAAAATTAAGGAAATTAACTTTTAGCGGATCCACGTAAATGATACAGATTTCCGGTTGCATTTCTGCCTGTTACAGCTGGTAACCCTTGCAATCATCCGTTAAACAAGCTAATTTTCATTTTGCACACGGTTGCAAAGACATTGAGCAACGGACAATTGAGCTTTCTCAGCAAACAAGCCCGGAAAAGATGACAATGACTGATTTTTGAAGCCAACACTGACGTCTTTGTACTTTCTCTTTTGGTTTATGATATTTTGTGTAACTGCAAACAATTGACGAGTAATATTTGTTGTATTTCTGTTAATTTTTGGGTTTAAACCAAGTTAATTTTGGAGTTACAAGATCTGGTCCCTGAACATAAGGTGGTGAACACTTTTGATTTAAAACAATAGAACATCTTAGCGTCTACGCATCTTAGCGTTTGAGCCGCCGAGAAGTCGAGGTACTTAAGAAAGTCGACAAATCAAAGAAGATGCTGAATTCTGCAGATCCTTTTTTGTCTCCTCAACAAAATCATTTCATCAGCAGTGAAAAATACGATTTTTTGTTCCGTGGATTTGGATTTGCACAAATGTTGATTTTTTAGCTCTTAATCATTCTTCCAAATTGCTTCATTGCAAAAAGCATAATTTTTTGGACTCTGTTTTCAACTTCCACTTCATTGAGCTTTGTACTTTTGTTTTAAATTTTTTTGGCTGCTACAAGCTAGAACGTTACATCCGCATCGATAAACAAAAAAAATTAACCATTTTAATGTAAATCTTAGTATTTCAGCCTCTTGTGTTGTCTCTTCAATAGCATTTGGGTGCGACTTGAGATATTCGTAAATTGTGAATTTTTTTTGACTATTTCTTTCGAGTGCATGTAAACATGGCGTTTGTTTGTGATTCTTTAGATCCACTGAGAACTTAAGTATTCAAACTTTGAGGATTTTTTTTTTCAAAACGTTTGTTGTAGAGAATCCTCTAGAGTCTACTGGACTCAATTGTTAACGAGCGTTTTTGATCGCCACAGTTCGTACTAAGATCACAATAGGCTAAAATGTGACAATTCTTAGCTAAACGAAAGGTGCAATATGCATCTGTATCGAAGGCGCTTTCATTCTAACGTTTTCTTTAACCTCTTGAAGACATTTTTAATTGTTTTACTAATGTATTTTCATCAGTTTGTTGATCTATTTGTAACAAATTTGCAGCACAGTTCTCTGTAATCAAAATATAGAAAATGCAACTCTTGGTGTTGTCAACAAACTTTGAATCCAAATTGATTTACAAATTTTTGGGCTGCTCACAGCGATTTGTCGAGCAAACGTTGAAACAACAGATTATTGTCTGTTTTCTAGACATCATTTTTGAGACTCGTCTCAACCTTCACTGTCTACAGTTAGTTTTCACATTTTTGTGTAATCGTTTCGTTGTTTATGGAAACGTTCACATCATCTATCCAAAACAGTTTGTTGGCCGTTACTGTAGGGGTGTTCAAAAACAATAAATTGTAGAAACTATAAAACAAAATTTTTTTAACGTTTTTTTTTCGATCGATCCAAGTACAACAAACTCTCCATTTTTTGCGTCTT
>MQUG01000538.1:0-39666 GCA_007213375.1 Steinernema feltiae | reverse complement strand
CTGGCAGATTTACTGGAGCAGCTAGATCACAACGACATTTTCACAGGTCAACTGATGTTCGGAAAGCGCGTTCGTGCACGATTCCTTCACGAAGACCTTCGTTGCTAGGCGCTTGAAGCCGTCGGAGCACAACTTGTATGGTAGCGGGAGAATCCGATTGGAATTGAGATGCGATGCGTGGATTTTAGATGTCGGGAGAGGGAGAATCCGGTTTTGTAGCGGGATGCACAGAGGTGACACGCGTACGCTTCCGTAATGGCATTGGTGTTCTGAAAAACGAATATATAAACGCAAAATCGAGATTATTGATTGTGTACCTGTGTGTGGGTCCGTTCATGTGCGAGAAGCTGTTTTCGCCATCGGAAAGACGCGTTACACTTGGGACAGAATATCGAGGGTCTGGCACAGTGGACGGCGGTCTTGTGGCGTTCTAGATCGCTAGCTGAGCCGTGGCTGAAAGAATGGAATTAGGTCGCTTTGTGATCAGCTGATTACCTCGTCTTGCAAATATCGCATCGATAGAGTCGGTAATCGTGATGAACGGTGAGGACATGCCTTCGCAGCGCAGCTGGCGAGTCGAAGATGGCAGAGCAAGTGAGGCAGGGATTCGCCTTGAGATGCCTCCGCAGATGCGCCTTCAGCAGCTCGTCCGTGGCGAAGAACTTGTGGCAGTGGGAACAACCCAGCGAGGCGTTGTCGCGATCACTCCGCGCAAGATGCTGATGGAGAATCCTCTCGGTCGCGAACAGCGATCCGCACATCGGACAGGCGATCGTTTTCCCGCCTACGTGAGTACGAGCGTGTTCCACGAGGACAGATTTACGCGCTCGAACAACGTCGCATTCTAAATCGCAATCGCGAGTTTAAGGCGCTGATAGGGAAAGAGAAACGTACGATTCCAGCCGCACATGAATCCCTTTTTGATCTCGTCGAAGTAGGTCTCTTTTACGTGGCGCTCCAAGTGCTCTACGTAGTCTTCAATGTCCGTGAATTCGGTCTAAATTGCATTCTTGATTGAGAGTGGCATTTCAGAAGACCTATCTACCAAGCAGTGATGCCAATCGCAGATCATGGGGCGACCGTCGAAGAAGAGCTTTGCGTTTGTGGCGAATTTGCATCTGGGATAAGGCACCGTGATAAGTTCTCACTTCAAAGGGTCTGTGACGCAAGTTTCACATTGTAGCGCCTTCATAGCTGAGCATCTCAAAACCTATTTTCAGTCACGACTTACTCAAAATTAGTCCGATCCTTTGATTTCTTCAAAACACTCTTGATTCCTTTCGCCATGAGCTTAACCTGGTGAATATGCACCAGAATATGCCTGTCCAAGCAACCTTCCGCAGCAAATTCGTCGAAATGGCATCCATCGATAGGACAGAATGCTAAACAACCCATATTCCATCCCGCAATCCGTGTTGAAACCAACCAGGATCGTAGCGGCGCTGTTCAATGTGATTTCTGAGGTGCGAAATCAACAAATCGACGTCGCCAAACTGCAGCGCGCATCCGTTCCACAAGCAGTGCCAGTGGAAGCCTCGCTCGTTGGCACTGAACGTCCGCCGCTCGATCCAGAAGCGTTTCGAATCTCCCGGCTGCGCTTCCATCTTTGTTCGCAAGGATTGCCCAGTCGCGCTGCTGATGAGCGTCTGAGGACCACAGGCAAATCGTGCTAGAACCGGAACAACAGTGAATTGTTCGTCAGTCAATGCGAACGGACGCTAAATTTGAAACAATTCGATTCGCAACCATCCGTAACAAACCGGTTAGATTCTGTGCTGATCGAGAATCCACTTAGTCCGCCTGGCATTTTTCGTTGACAACGGTCACGAGACAATAGGCGTAGCGTCCGATCCACAAGTGCAATGTTGAGATAGCGGAAAGGTGCTCGATATTCTCATCATTCGATTCGCCATGAGCCGCCGAACAAGGCTGTTTTGTTCGATTTAGCACTTGCTTCATGAATATCGGGTAATTCAGCAAATTTGCATGCGTTCAGGCACGGACGGACAGAAAAGCAATTTCCATGTGGGACCACGCTGATTAAATATAGCCGCCACCGCTGGTGGAAAAGATGAAAAGCGAAGCGGCATTCGTGTGATTTCTGCGCTTTCGCGTTAGTGAAAAACACTGATGATTGCCCGTAAACACACCATGCTGATGTCTTTTATTCCGTTGACTTCCCTTTATTTATGTTGCTAAATTGTATATCATTTTATTCTGTGTTCTGCCGCTAATGTATAGCTCTAATAGCTCCGTCTCAAGACGAAGCTTGCGTACGAGCCTGTTATACGAGAAAACGTGTCCCGTTTTTACGATTTTAATGCGCCTAAATAGATTGCAACCTTTGTTTAGTCTCAGATTTCCGTCTATTTCCAGATGACGGCGTTACCAGCTCCACCAGCAACAGCAGTCACCGGTGAAGCGGTCGACACGCTCATCCGTATTCGTAGGAAACGATCCGCTGCACCTCTCACCGGCTTGGTGATATCTAAGAAGCGTCGCGGAGAACATCAAGAAGCGCGTTATTCGTCCATGGTGCTCTATCGCCATGTTGGCTCCTCCGAACAAGCCGACCGAGTAGAGAAGCTGCTCGGCGATGTGGCGGTCGATGAGAAGGTGAAATTCGTCGAGTATGCCCCGAATGAAGCGAAGAGGGTGAAGTTGAACGATGGCAAGCCCGCGAAACGGGCGCCGGTAGCTCAGGTCGATGAGTTGATGGCCTGCTTCGATGAGTTCGACATCGAGGACAAAGCAACGACGTCAGAGAAACCCTCACTGGAGCTCAGCGAGGTCACGGTGAACGGAACTCCGATGATGCGCATGAATAGACAAGGTTAGTTATATATATCGTTGGAGGCCAAATGACAAAAATTATTCCAGAAGATGGATACGTTTACGATTTCTACTACTCGAAGAACATCGACAAGCAGCAACCGGACGAAGCAGCACTAAAGTCGGACTGCTTCGACGTGCGCATCGTGAAGGACGACAACGACATCGCGCTCTACGAAGGCGACTTCATCTCATACGCGTCGGACTCGGACGCGTCGTTCGACTACGACTCCGAAGACTCAAATGACGAAAACTATTACAAGAATGACTACCCTGACGAAGAAAGCGATGGGAGCTATGACCCGGACAACGACGCGAGTGGATTCGACATCTATGGCTACGACAATAACCGCGATGATTATGCTGGTGAGTCATTTTAAGTGATTAAAATTTCTGCCATACGCTGTTTTAGATTACGATGGCGGTTCTTTCAGTGATGGAGATTGATCGGCCTTTGTTGGTCTTATGTTTGATGTTGATTCTTCCCATAAAATTCTGTGCATTATGACATGATCACGGAGCCTCCAAGTTGGAGGATCGAGAAGTGAATTTACAGTCAATTTATCAACCTCGTTTGGCTTGTTTTCATTTGTGAGCAGAATGCAGATGCACGGGTTTCATTCGTACAGTTCTAGCATAGACGTGATTCTATGGCTCTGCTATATAGACCAATTGGAACCCTCATACCACCAGAATCACGCGAAACGGCCAGAACTAAGCACTAACACTCCAAGTGCTTCTGGAGAACCGACAGAAGGATTCAAGAAGTCTAACAGAAGGAACTGAAGGAGTGCTCGACTGACTGCAGCTTACTTGGACTGAGAACCTTGACAACAAGCGCCTCAGGACTGAGAACTCGAGTTTCGAGGAATTTTGGTGATAGAATGTCGATCATCAAGGCTCCGAAAATCGCCATTTCGGTACATTGGAGGCCACTCGCGCGCATCCTTGTGGTCCAAAACGGCCAATTTCCGGATATCCTTCTCGATTCGCGCTTCTTTCTCGTCGATCGACATTTTCGAATATTCTTCAAGGTTAACATCGATCTTCGGCATCACTAGAATTAATCTGGGTTACGGTAGCACTATGGCGAACGACGTACATGGACTGCTCTGCAGCATGGTCAGCTGATTCGGCTCCAGGAAAGCGTAGCCCTTCTCTCTGAACTGCTCCTTCTGTTTGGTGTTGTAGGTCTGCGTCAGTCGAGTCCACAATCGCTCGAAACGCTGCATTTCCTGGACGCGCGGGTAGATTTCCGTCTCCATCTGCAGCATTTCGACTTTCATCTTGTCGACGAGGTTCTGGAGGCTCTGCGAACCTCCGCTGACGTTGAGAATGAGGTCAAGCAGCTGGTTTGCCTCGTTCTCGCCTCCAGAGACGATCTACAAGCAGCGAAACCATGAGGGGCTACGGTAGATGTACGGTACCTGCAGGATGTCCGGAAGCGACCACACGCCCTCTTTCTGAAAGCTGAACAGCGATGGCGAGAGCAGATGATGGCGTTGGTGGTTCGGGAAGAAGGAGAGCAGTTTGGGGGACATGATGGACAACCGGGAGCTCCCGTTGAAGAGTGGAATATTCCGAAAGAACTTGGTGAACTCATCGATCACTTTGTTGACCGTTGGCTGCATTTGCGTCTTCACTGGGAGCTTCATTTGTTGGTAAATGCTGAAAGTCGCGTTGAATCAGGTGAGAACACAACCTTATAGAACGAACCTATCGTTCTCTTCGCTGATCCTCGTCAGATACTGCGAGCACACGGTGTTCATCTCATAATATCTTCTTATCAAACGCAAATTCCTCGTGTTCTGCGACTCTCGCTCCTTTCGCCGGAGTATATGGGCTAGAATTCGAAGAAGTTCCTGCAAATAGGGGAGCGGTATAATTCAGATCAAAAATCCAAAGCGATGCAACAACAATCAAAAGCGATGCCCCTTTATTCATTTAAGAATGAATTGAATGAATTGACGACCACACGACGATGAACGCAGTTCCCTATGTTTTCTGCGACGCCGTCGCCTCCACTCTGACAAAGATCCCTCATGACAACTTCGCTAAACGCAGTTCGTGGAAGAAAGCCTTCGCCAACCACCGCGCTAACCGCATCAATGTGGCTTTGTTTGTTAGCTTTGGTGACGGAAAGTGGTCCCACGAACTTTTAAAGCCTCTTGACGCTGTAAACTACGTCTCGATCGATCCTAAAGAAGTTCAAAAACCGCGTGCAAAGTACATTCGGTTTGTGTCTTTACTGTTAATCGATAGGGAGTGTTGCCGTACTCCTCCTGTCCATGCGTCATCGCTGGATGAAATCAGAAGCATTTTGAGGTTTCTACGTCCGTACGTCGATCAGTTGGATACTCTCTGTCTTAATATGGACGATCCGCCGAGAGAGGTGATGGACCTGTTGTCGCCCTTCAGTTCTAAACCATTTCACACACTTATTTTACAACGTTACACTCCGCTGTTCGACGATTTTTTGAGAAAAGAGATCAACACTCTGCAGGTTTTGTCTATTTATGACTGGCCCCCGCGTGCTGTTGCGTTGTACTATGCTTTTAAGAAGATTCAGGCGCTCCGCGCTGGATTGGTCCCAGAATTTTATTTTGAGGAGTTCTGATCTCTGAATAAATTGCCGCTGTTCTTAAGTTCTAATCCGCGCACGTGATATCGAGTCGTCTCGTTTTAAGTTGGTTATCACCAAGGGCATTCCGTCCTTTCACAGGTGTTCTGTGAGCAGTTTTTTTTATACTATTATCCTTTTTATTCTTACCGACCTCAATGTTCTCCATTTTGTGTAAAACGCAAAATGGTCAGGTCGGACTTTGGTGACGAGTTGCTTGATAAAGTTTTGCAACGCTGGATTTTCAAGTCCTTTTAATGTTAAAACATAAACTCCGCGACTCCTTTCCCCACGTTCCGCACGCGCTGAAATCAAGAAATTATCGCGCGAAGAGTCGAAGCACTCACCAATCCGAGATTCGGTCCATTTGGGCGAACAGCGATGTTGACCATGAGGTACGCGTATCCGTTCTTCTTCGTGTGCTTCAGCGTGCTGGGGATCTGCATCTCGTTCTGGATGTCCTTTCCGCGCTTGTCATCGCGCTCCACATCGATTCTAAACTTGAACTTAGAATAAATCAGCGCAAAACGGCTTACTTGACGATCTGGCGATGGCCGTAGATCTTGTTGAAGGCGGCGCGGTCGGGCACGGGCTTGCTGGCGTGAGCGATAGCAGCCGCTGAAGTCTGTGCACTTTTTCGCTCCACATTCCACTTCAGCAACAAAGTCGGTGTCGATTGTATTGACGTGGTACAGTGACAACAGGCGTTCGACAAACCCTTCTGAAATCAAAATTCAGTGGCGATTCTGTGTCATCGGTGAACAAACCTTCCTCATTGCAGCGAGAGGAGCCAGCGCAAATCAAAATCGCACTTTCCTCGGTGGAGTTATAAGCAAAAGCGACTCCTTCCGTCAGCATCTGCGAGACGAAATGCTCGCTGTAAAAGCCGAAAACAGTATCGTCCTTTTCAGAAACAACGCCAGCTGATAAGATGTAGCTGGAAGATCCTTGAAGAGCGTCCAACCGAAGAGAACAGGCGCTATAATTCGAAGATTCGGTCTAAAAATTCACAATGAGATGTGACGATGCTCTGCACTCACCATCAACATCATTTCACCACGAGCGAAATACATGTCCAAGGGCATAACGAAATCCATACAGCGAAAGTCCAACACTTTCATGGCGTTGTCGAACAGCTCAATCAACCTTTCCTCGGGAATTCGAGGAATACTCTTTCCAATTTCATATTGCACCACTTGATGACAGGCGACTATGTCGCGCATAGGAGAATCCAAAGCATCGTAATAATTAAATTTCTCAGAGCAGCCTTTGTGCCTTGTGATGATCGCTGTCACTCGTTTACATTCGAAAGTGTTCCCGTCTATTTCCATTATCGTACCAGATCTTAAAAGCCACAAACAGGATTACTAAAATAAATCTCTACTCATACGATTTCAATTCTTTAAAGTCGTACAGCTTGACAATTTGCTTCTTCTGGATATCGTAGAAGTATGTACAGAAAGCCTTAAACGTAGTCAGGAGATCGTAGTAAGGCACAAGGGTGTCTCCACAAGCATTAGCCCTAAATGAAAAATGGTTTTCTGTACACATAAAGAGGTCAACTTACCATGGAAAGTGGAATCCAAACTTTAGACGATTTCCCGACATTTTCAACAGATTTGCGTAGTCGTAATTGTTCGATATATGATTGCAAGCATCAGAATCGCGGCAGCACTGTACGAAAGATACACTATCGTTTGGAGATACGTCAATAGGACAAGTTGGAGCCAAATGTACCCATGAATTCTCCCGCGTCTCCGTATTTCTTCTACATTCTTCAAAGGCGCCCATGTTAATCGTTAAGCTGCAAAAAAAAGGATTAGATGCTAGAGAGCTCACAACGCTTACTTATAGACAGAGTCCTCATTTTCGATATTTATAGGATCGAAGGTTAACTTGAGACCACATGTTGATTGCGGTCCGGGAACATCACGACGGCTAATGTTCCTGTTGTAAACTCCTGCGAAGATAGATAGACGTTCCGCGTAACTGTTAGAGCGCTTATAAGCCCGAACAGCTCCTTTCGGGGTTTCTGCGAGATCACCATAGGCGCAGTGAACTTTGCGTTCTCCCCGGTCATCTACAAGTTAACAATTGGCTGACTTTAATGAACTGGCTCAACTTACTTCGATGAAAAAACTCAATAGTGCTTTTTGCCTGGCGGCGACCCTCGAGCATGAACCTATCATGAAAAGTAGCCACACGTTTGTGGTAACCGGTTGAGTAGCTGCAGTTTGGGTCGTCACTTCCGCAGAAACACGACAGGACGTAGTCGTCCGCGCTTAGGCGTTGCCTGCAGCCATATACCGCGTTAAGCGTTCCATCGCCTTCTGTTCCGGTCGGCGTGAAAGACGTAAAACTTCCGCTGTACACACCATTGGTTCCCACACGAAAGAGGCACTTGCCGATGGCATCACTCTACAGCGAGAATAGATATTATAGAAACGGAGAATAGAACAACTGACCTCGTAATAGCCTTGCAAGTTGAGACAGAAGCCGTCTTCCTTCTTTCCGAGTTCTCCGAGCGACTGCAGATCTTCATCAACGGGGAAATCTCCAAAAAACCGCATTCCTTTGATTGTTAAAATCTCCGTCCCTTTGTCGTTCCGTACGTAAAGCGGACACTTTTCGACCAAGCAACAGAACCTGTGTACTTTCACGAGTTCACCAGTTGATGCAGAGCGCGTGAGTTGCGTACCCAGGTACGCTCCATTCTTGGTGCATTCCACAGCGTCGGTGGTGCTGGAGATGTTTGCAGAGATCTCGTTGAGCACCGCATGGTATTCTTCGATGGTAACCTCGTAGACTTTCAGCTCTTTTTCTGAAAGAAACGTGGCTGAGAGAACGATGAGGTTTGACCACCCGAGCTCACCTGAACGAGCGCCTTCTTCAGCGCATCTTTATCGCATATCTTTTCCTTCTCGACGTGGAGGATTCGGTCGCCGTAGAAGAGGCGCTCGGCCGAGAGAGAATTCTTCATCGTCTTTTGCACCAGAACGACTCCTTTCCCGGCGTTCCGCACGCGCTGAAATCAAGAAATTAGCGCGCGAAGAGACGAAGCACTCACCAATCCGAGATTTGGTCCGTTTGGACGAACAGCGATGTTGACCATGAGGTACGCGTATCCGTTCTTCTTCGTGTTCTTCGGCGTGCTGGGGATCTGCATCTCGTTCTGGATGTCCTTTCCAGATGAACCGAGGCCGAACTAATCTGAACGAGTCGACGTAGATGAGGCAAGACAACTCGCGCGCTTCAACGCCTTCGCGTCGACACAGGCGTCGGGCGCGCTTTGTCAAGGCGTAGATCAACGCGGACAGATTTATTGTCATACGGTGTACAAATTGATTGTATGTATTATACGTGTACGAATGTATTTTCCTGCCTTCAGAATGATCAATCTCAATAGCTCCGAAGACGCGATGGCGTTGCCAGCTCCACCAGCAACAGCAGTCACCGGCGAAGCGATCGACACGCTCATCCGCGTTCGCAGGAAACGATCCGCTGCACATCTCAACGATTTGGTGATATCTAAGAAGCGTCGTGGAGAACATCAAGCAGCGCGTTATTCATATGGTCATTGTGGAACATCTGATCGACGAGAAGGAGAAGCAACACTGTTCAGCGGTGTGGCGGCCGCTGAGAATCTAAACTTCGTTGACTATGATCCGATCTCAAAGACGTTGTTAACAAGCGTCAACGCGGATTCGATCAACCAAACCCCGAAGATGAGCGAGAATAGACAAGGTTGGCTATATATATCGTTACAGGCGAAAAACCCTTTGTTTCAGAAGATGGATACGTTTACGATTTCTACTACTCGAAGAACATCGACAAGCAGCAAACGGACGAAGCAGCACTAAAGTCGGAGTGGTACGAGGTGCGCACTGTGAAGGACGACAACGACATCGCGCTCTACGAAGGCGAATTCATCTCCCGTGTCAAGGAGGACTTGACAGCAGAAGATCTGTTGTCACAAGCTGACCCAGTAAACGAGGAAGCCAGCGACAGGTCAGAGAATGAATCCAGCGAAGAGTCAGGTGAAGAAGAGATAGAGGAGCCCGCCATCCACTATCCGGTGGACTGGGACGCATGCGACTACGACTCCGAAGACTCAAACGACGACGTGATCGACTCCGAAGACTCAAACGACGCGATCGACGTATATGGCTATGACAATAACCGAGATGATTATGCTGGTGAGTCATTTCACACGAGTAATTGTTCTATTGCGCTGTTTTAGAATCCGTTGGATGGGACGCGTCGTTCGACTACGACCTCGAAGACTCAAACGACGAAAACTATTACAAGAATGACTACCCTGACGAAGAAAGCGATGGGAGCTATGACCCGGACAACGATGCGAGTGGATTCGACATATATGGCGTTGAGTTGATGGCCTGCTTCGATGAGTTCGACATCGAGGACAAAGCAACGACGTCAGAGAAACCCTCACTGGAGCTCAGCGAGGTCACGGTGAACGGAACTCCGATGATGCGCATGAATAGACAAGGTTAGTTATATATATCGTTGGAGGCCAAATGACAAAAATTATTCCAGAAGATGGATACGTTTACGATTTCTACTACTCGAAGAACATCGACAAGCAGCAACCGGACGAAGCAGCACTAAAGTCGGACTGCTTCGACGTGCGCATCGTGAAGGACGACAACGACATCGCGCTCTACGAAGGCGACTTCATCTCATACGCGTCGGACTCGGACGCGTCGTTCGACTACGACTCCGAAGACTCAAATGACGAAAACTATTACAAGAATGACTACCCTGACGAAGAAAGCGATGGGAGCTACGACCCGGACAACGATGCGAGCTACGACCCGTACAGTAACCGTGATGATTATGCTGGTGAGTCATTTTAAGTGATTAATAGGTCTGTCATACGCTGTTTTAGATTACGATGGCGGTTCCTCCAGTGGTGGAGATTGATGTATTTTCTTATGACCTTCATAAAATCGTGTGTATTGTGATATCCAACTCCGGACGTTATTTTCGAATATGTGTTTGTGTTTTAGGCATCGCAGTTCAACCGGGCTGGAGGAGCTATCTGTATAAAACATCCTGGTGGAGGCTATATCGTCAGCTCATCGCTAAAGCCGAGAAATGCTGAAATTCGTGGAAACTCAAATCTAGTCGTCCAAATAGTAAACGTACGCTCGAACCACTTCGCAGATCCAAAATGTTCGCATTCCTTCGCTGTTTTGCACGATTTCAAGAGACTCAGCTGCTTGCTCAGCACTTCCAGCGTGTTGAAGTCGAGCTGATAGGCGATGTTGGTCAGCTGGTAGGGATCTTCGTTCAGATCGTAGTAGCTGATGAATTCGGTGATGAATTCGCAGTAGAGAAAGTTGTGCGTCGCATTCACCGTCCGCAAGCACCAGTAAGTGTTGTTGTTGGAATTCTGACAGAAACAGAATTCGCCCAAATCCGACGGCCAAAACGGCGCCGTTTTCCAATGTTGGTCGTTGTGGGTGAAGCAGTTCATCTGTGGAATGTTACAGTTTGCTTTCGCATCGTTTCGCAGCCACTTTCGTGTGTTCCATCGTGCCCGGCGACGATTCATGTGCGCTGGCGGTCGGTTAATAGATCTAAATATACATATCGCGTAATCAGCTGACCCCTAAAATCAAGATTTACTGTAGAGGGTGCGCTTCCATTGGTCCGCAGTCGCATTCAGAAGTTGACGTGTTGGTCAGCCTCGCGTGCCGGAGCTTCTTTCGTACATCTCTGAGATTTGAAAGTTTCCTCCGTAGATTTTCAATCTTTTCGTCGACTTTCGACCGTTTTTGATCTATTTTTGAAAATGGCGCGTCGTCAGAACAGATTCCAGTGAGTTCGCAGGGCAATTCGCGCTTCTTTCGATTGAATGTGCCTTGATACCAGGAGTTGTTGCGTAGAATTTCGTTCTAAATCTCCTCCATTTCAGGCTTGCAGAAATGCAATTTACCTCAAGAAGCTCTTGCAGAAGCTCATTTTGCCATTGTCTGCGTAATTCCTTGCTCAACGTAGCGGTATTCCTTGCTTTGTCCAAGTCGAAGATTGTCCTGACGGAGATCTCTGTAAACAATCTCGATTACCCGAACTGCATTCGAGCCTCCTACCCATATCATGCCTTCGCTTTCTATTTGATCCTTCCTTGGGACAGAAACACGTCTGCTTGACAGCAACGGGTTCGCGGCACTTGTATATTCTCCATCGACCACCGGGTGTCTGCATGCATTTCCACTTCTGATTCCTCGAGCACGGAGAGCGGAACTCACGCTTCTTGCATGTGTTCTCGAGCCAGAAGTCCTTGTTAAAACTTTCCTTCTGCTTCAACATCCGATCTTTCACTTTTCGCAGCTTTGGCATTTTTCTAAAACATCGTGTTCAGAATCAAATGCTGCAAGTAGCGATCTTATTACCCTCTCTCAATGAGCACAGTGTGTCTCCACTCTAAAGTCGACGTCAAATTATGGCGTTTTCGAAGTCCTTTAACATCCTGGAAGGCGTCAAGAATCGATCTGCCATCCATGTGACTCGGGACGGCAATTCCGGCCATGTCCAAGATTGTCGGAGCGATATCGACGTTTGAAACGGATTGAAGCATACTGTAGCTCATTTTATCACCCAGTTCACTGTATAACTCAAATTACCTCACGTTTCTTGGCAATCCAGGTCCTCTCATGAAGAAGGGCACCTTGATATCAAACTCGTAAGGCATATTTTTGCCCTTGATCAGTCCGTATTGTCCAAGATGGTAGCCGTGGTCGCTCGTGAAGATGATGTATGTGTTTGCGAGCTGATTGTACAAGCGGACCTCGTTGAGCACCCTCTGAACGGCGTCATCGACGCTTTGGAGTGTCTGAAGCCTCCGCCGATGCAGCATATCGGTGAAGAGGACGTGAACGGGCTCCATCTTACCGGTGTGTTGCAGAAGCCACTGTTTGTCAGGATTCGGAGCGTAATTCCACGAATCAGTCCTACAATAAGCCCAATTATCATCGAATTCATGGCAACACCGCAGCACCTGTGAGTTTCTACATTCCCAAACCAGTCCGAATACTGCGGAGCGGGATCTTCAGGCCCGTGAGGCGCCGGGAAGCTGAGCACAGTGAGGAATGGCTGCTCCGGAAAATCGCGCATGTGCCTTTCGATGAAGGAGATCGTGTCATTCGCTACGAGATCGGTGAGATAATCCTAAACGAAGAGTTCAATGCACGAAATATGATGCGACGAATGAATAGCGAGCAATTTGACAAAAACTCACGGATTCGTATTCGAAGCCATGCCTTATCTTCTGGCCGTTGAAATTCACAGTGTAATTGTAGAATCGACTGTTCTTGATTAGTCCCATCCACTCTGTCCACCCTGGAGGGATGTAACTCCCATCGTACTCGTTCAAGTACTTCCCAAAGTATGCAGTTCTGTAACCAGATTCGCTTAGGTATTTCCCGAAAACCCGATCTTCGTGTACACTCCTAAAAACTCGCACTTTGAGCAATTTGCAACGTTTCAATTGCTCTCGCACCTCCACTCGGGACCCGAACAGTTGTGATTGTTCGTGAGGACGTGATGGTTGTGGACATAGAGACCTGTCAAAATGGTTGATCGGCTCGGACAGCAGATCGGCGTTGTAACAAAGCCGTTCTTAAACTCGACACCTTTGCCTCGGAGGAGTTTCAGCGTTTTCGGCATAAACTCCATCGAGCCAAGTTCGATGTCCTGGTCGTCGGTGATGAACAGGATGATATTCGGGCGAGGTGCATCGCTGAAGTGGGCTAAATTAGCCGATGGAGACTACTGTAGACTCACTTAAGGGCTTCGGTGGAGCAGAACAGTAAAAGGAGTAAATATAAAAACCGAAAACGCATATCTAAAAGTGTCAAGAATCGATTTCGATGAGCATACATGCACGCGCGAGGGCCAACAATGACGGATGATTGTCGCGGCAGCGCGGCGGGCATCCTTGTTCAAAAGGAGCAGCAAATCTAATCCGCAGACAAGCGAGATGACCCTTGTTGTCTCGTGTGCTCCTCGGCGGATGATGGTGGCGGCACGCAACAATAAATGAATGATCTGACGACACTCGCGGGCAATCAAATGACGAAACGATGAGGAGACGGTGTCGGCAAAGTCAATCCTCTTCAAAAGAGCTCATTTATCTTCTTACTAACATCGTTTCTCCATCATCAATTTGTTTCTGAACGCTCTGTAAAGTACGACGAAATCGAACACTTCGCAAATGACGGCGACACTGCAGAGTACGTGGACCAGCTGCGGATTCAGCGGATAGCTCGGGACAACCCAGCCGGAATTGTACCATGTCGAAAACCATGACGCTGCGAGGGATTGCCAGAGCCAGAAGATTGATAGAGAGACTGAAAATAGACTGACATTAGACGATCAAAGACCTGGTTTTTAGCCTATATTTTCTGCTCATCCTCAACCCGACCTTAGTCCCAAGAAACAATAGAACAGATCAATAAATGTAATTTATCAATTTTCGGGTAAATGGAAATTACGGTGCAGTTTGTGGAGGTTACGGTAGCTGAAGATGAGAGCTCACAATATTTCAAAAATAAAATGAGTGGAAAGTTAAAAATCTATTTGCCTACGTCGAGCACAGATCTTGAAGTTGAAGTTAACCTTTTACCACCAAAACTGTCCAACTCTGTACATCACAAAGTAACCGAAACAACTTACATGCGGTAATGATCACAGGAATTGCTAAATCGACTTGATTCACGTCGTCCTTTGCTCGTTTCAGCGAAACCACCAAACATCCACCGAGCAGAAGAAGCGCGTTGACGCACTGTACAACCCACACAACAAATATCTTCCCAAAGCCGAAACAGAGTTCATCTTGATTGAAATTCTTCTCGTCACAAATCAAGTTCGAAATGTTCGTCTGGATGCACAATTCCGTAGGTTTTCTGAAGTGTGGGGCTGATCTAAATTCGCTATTTCAACCTACAGCACATTAACACAAAGACAAACCGATCAAGCGAAGCAGTGATGTGGATTTTCTCTTCTGTGATTCTGTTCGTGACCACGTGCTGGCGAGTTCGACCGGAATCCTCAATCCAGCAGAGCGCCTCCGGCCAAACAACGATCGACAAAAGCCAAGCGAAAACAACAAAAACTGCGAATTTTGCAGCGGCAGACACACGCAAGCAACTCATTTCTGTGACTTCACGCAACGGTTTATTAATGAACCCGCGAACGAAACAAAGTGAATTGAACAATGAGCACGTGTGGCAAATCCCACACAAGCTGCACGCGCGTTGGCAGTCTGGAACTTTGCAGATTTGAAGGTTACAACTCATCAGCTATCCTCCCAGACGACGATGTTGTCTGGTGAGGAGACGCGGAAACATTCCCGACGGCTCGGAGAAGAAAGACCGCGTCGTCAAGCATGTAGTAGGCCTATAAATCAAAGATTCTTTTAGCTGAATATACACAAACTGTAAACAGACTCTATTGAGATCGCCTTCACAGAGATAGGGTACTCTAGTCCAGCGTACTAATTCAAATCCTGCAGGCTGGAAAACATCATTCACTAGTGAATCTGCTTGTTCTTCGAATGTTCTTCCTTTCACGTTAATCGAAGATGCTGAAATTTCCGGCGTTAAAACAATCTCCAGCTGAAGACAAGAAAGACGTTCTAAACTGCTTTTCAGCATGGCGCCAAGAGAATTATGAAAAGAGTCAAAAGCACCGGGAAACGACATTTTAAGCTGATTGTTTACCTGCTCTCGTAGAAGACCCATTCGGGTTGAATTCCACGTATTGCCTGATCGGCAGCACGACAGCCATCATCAGAAGACAGTTGGACTCGCTCGTAACATGATGAAGTTCGCTCAATAGCTGACTTGGATTGAAATGACGATCGAGGAGATTCAGTGCCGCCACGAGATTGTATTTGTTAGGCGTTGAGGACCACTTATCCGCTGGGACCACAGTGAAACCCTTTTGTTCCAAGCGCCACTGCATTACCTGGAATCCATACTAGAAATAAAAGGATTCTACACCAAAATGCGATACCTTCGACATTTCTGTGGCGTGCACTGTAGAGTAGAATTCACTTAGAACAGCGGTCACGCCGCCATCGCCAGCGCCGAGGTCCAGCATCGCCTTATCGGCGTTGATCCAATCTTCTGGGATGTTGAGAAACTCTCGGAATTGATCGCGAGAGAAGAGGAACATTCCTCCGCGGTTCAGCACGCCGTTGATATTCGTCTTCGACATGAATATCGACAGAAATGTCGAGGCGACTGCGTAGTACATCTAAACCCGCAATTTGCATAGAGTACGGTAGACCGGACTAACCTGGAGACACAGGGAGTTGCTGGTGATCGTGGAGTTGGTGAGAAACTCTTGCGAACCCGAATCAAAGAACGTCATGTGGAATTTTGAGGCTACATCGGCGGAAAGCGCGTTCTGATCCACGGAATACCATACGGAGCGATCGGAGGTGAGGAGCTCGACGTCGGAACGCTCCTTCTCCATCAGCATGTTAGCCATTCGTTGTCCGCGATACATCTTCGCCTACGGTAGGTTGGAATCCAGAATCCGCGCGTGCACGAGAAGAAACGAAGCGAGAAGTTAAAGACGACGAACGATCTACTCGTTGTCAACAAATCTTGGGCTCCCCCAACGGTTTGCCTTTCGAGTGTGCTCTGGCTTGCTGTGCTACTTTTGTACGATCTATACAGGAGTTCAGCTCTAAAATTTGCTGATTTTCACAATTGTTGTGATTTTTGTTTCGTTTGCTGAGAAATGTTCCCAGATCAAATGGTCTGGAAAAACTGCGGAAAAACTGCAGTTTTCGATGAAAATGTTATAAATACTCAGTCGCTCCTCGCGATTTCATCTAGCGTTGCACCGGTCTAACCTTTCTAATTATTGCAGGAATGCCCCAGGAGGACTCCTCGTCAAACGGTTCGATCAAATCTCGCCGCAAAGACTGCTACGAAGCCCGTGATCTCTTCCTCCAGTGCCTCGATTCCAATACGGGCGACGTGAAGAAGTGCCGCAGCGAACGGTCCGCTTTTGACAAGAAGTGTCCTATCTCTTGGGTCGAACACTTTATTCGCAAGCACCAGTTCGATCGTTACAAGGAGCAACTTGCGCGCGAAGGGTTCAACATCGCCGATAACAAATACAATGCTGCTACAGAGACTGAGAAATAGTAATTTGCTTGTTGTACGTTCTTAATCAGTTATGAAGAGGATAGGCAATTAAAAGATTTAATTCAGGGGTTTCGAGCGTTCTCTGCATCTACACCGTCTGACCATCGAAAGCCGAGAAAGCGTAAACATCCTCTGCCGCACCAAGCATTCACACCAAGGTTAAGACAACCTGGGGAGAAGCCCACCATTCCAAAATATGAGCCGCTCAGTGTTGGTGCTTCTTGTCTTGAACTTATCCTAATTCTACCAAAATCTAGAAAGTCAGAGACGTTTTTGTTGCATCTGATTTCCCAGACCTTTATTTCTTCAAACTCGATGACAGTCATGACCGGGGTATAGACGGAGATACGCTGAAGAAATTCAACGGAGGCGCCGTAAAAGACGGTCCAATCATCGATGGTCTCAGGAAAAGCAATCAATTAGAAGCTGCTCGTAACTACATCGCGCATATCCTCACTTCGCGAGATAAACTCGCCGCTTCCGCACTACTTGAAGCTTCGAAATTCTTCCCTCTCATTGCCATTCACTCGAAAATTAGGCCGGAAGTCGATAATAAGGTAGTTTTAGGCTCAAAATGCTGATCTGACTTATTTTTTTTAGCTTATCGAGAGACTGGAGCAATGTGTAGCAGATTTGCCAAAATCAATTCTGAGCGATTCAGCAAGATTCTATTTGAGTGCTGGCAAATCGGCGTGTTCCGGTTTTGTCGACCTCGTGAAGCTCGAAGAGTTCGATTTCCGTAAGCTTCTCTTCCGCAAGGATTGCTTCGCTATGCTCGCCCATGAAAGTCTTGTACTGAAGGATATCGAACGGTTCAAGAAGGTCACAGAGCTTTTTCCTGAAATCAGTGGCGCCGAAATTCGAGCAAATAAGTATTTGCTGAAGTATTTTTGCGATTTTCTCAAATTCTCGGAGCCGAACCCCAGCGGCCAGCTGAGCGAGTTCTTCTTCAATGATTTAATAAAACGACTTATGGAAGTGAATCTAGAGGAGTACACTAATCAGCTAAAGCCGGTCTTAAAGTGAGTTCACGGCGAGAGATCCAAGATCGCAACTTAGAATTATAGGGCTCTCAAAAGTCAAGGCTGGAAAATCTCAAATTCTTCCGTCCACCCGAAAGCGAGTTGTGATGTTTGCGGCGATAAACTGCAGCTTAACGATGAACTCAAAGCAGAGGAATTCGAATTGCTCAAAGACGGAATCAGTGAGATGGTAAAAGCGTTGTCCAAGTCCAGTAGGAGTGGTTCTCTCCGTGAGGTAGGTCTATCGATGACCACAAAGGTTTTTGCAATCGTAAAATTACCAGATCACGCGACTTCAAAAATGCCTGACGAAAGAACGTATTCCAGAAACGGGTCCTCTCCTTGTCATTGACTTCTTAAATTTTGCTCACTGCAACTGGAACAATCTTGATCGTGTTCTCACGAAAATCTACTCGTTGCTGGATGAATTCGCGCACATCGTGCTGATAACTCGCCCGAGAACGGATCAGCGTTTCCTTCAGCGACTGAAGGTTCTTCCAGTATCTGTATTCTTCTGTGACAATCGTTCGGAGGATGATCTATTTGTGCTGCTTGCCGCCATGCAGCTTAGTCCGGACACTCACATCATGACCAATGATATGTATGACGACCATCGAAGTAGGCTCCAGTCGGACTTGGTTGGACTTTTCGATAGGTGGATGCGTCGACGTGTCGTCCGCTTTGAAAGTCCGTCACTGATCTACGAGGTTTGTCTTCAGTGCCCTTTACTTAGAAACTGTTTGCTTTCAGTTGCCTTCCAGTGATTACTCGCACACCGTCCAGCGTTCCCAACACGGCTATCATGTGCCAGTTCTGACTCATAGAGGCGCCGGTATTCCTCAACACACATGGGTGTGCCTCCAGAAGAAGTGAAAATTAGTTGTTTACATATACATTACAGGTTTAAGTGAAATCATGACAAATATATTATAGTTTTTCGTTGCATCTTCAATATAAAGCTGCCATTGACGTCGAGTCCGGTTTAGTTGGTCTGGTCGATGACTAAAGCTGCGTTTTTAGGACTGTACGACGGATGATGACTCACCTTCAACACCGGTTTTGACGGTCGGCGTGATGTGCTTCAGGTCCTTATGGTCGTAGTTTGCGGCCATGCTCTTAACCTTCTCACGAGCATATTCTGCAAAAAAAACAAAGGCATAAACACATTCGGACTACCGTATACGTGCCTTCAGCGGAGGGAAGTCCGCTCTTCACAGTTGGGTCGACGTGCTTGAGTTCCTCGCGGTTGAACTGAGCGGCTAGATGGGGTACCTTCTCCTTGGCGATATCCTCCTGCGAGGGGAGGACGACTTTCTCTTCGGTGGTCACTTTTTGGAGCGTAGCGGCTGGGAACTTCTCGATTCCCTGCTTGAATTCCTCGTGTTGGCGTTCGAGGGCGACGTCTGAAACAGAATTTAGTCATTCACCTGTTCTAGATGTCGTGACATACCTTCGCTAGTGGGGAGAACCTGCTTCTCCTCGGTGTTGGCGCGCTTCAGCTGTCCGCGCTTGAAGTTCTCGATTCCGGACTTGAATTCGTAGTGTTGCTTCTCCTGACAGAGGTCGTCTTTGGTGGGGAGAACCTGCTTCTCCTCGGTGACGACATGCTTCAGCTGCTGACGGTGGGCGACACCTTCCGCGACTTCCTGCGGCAGACGAGGAAGCGACGCAAGGATGGGGGATTGCGGTTCGCCGGCAGACATGTTTCTAGAACTCGGACGAATAAATCAATGCGAAACGAGACAAAAACACGATTGAAATCAAAGTACAGGCATATAAACGTGGCATAAAATACCCTCAATTCAGTGGAACGAGGAAACAGAAACGGTTGGAATGCATTTCAGAGTGTGACGTCTGAAGTATATCTTCTCAGATGCAAGAGCAAACCGGACCGTATTTACAGACATGGACATATGAAAATAGACAGCCGAGCAGAGCAACAATGCAGACAATCGCGCCACTGATTCACGCAATTCCCTCCCCGAAAGGCTCAGCTGACGCTGACTCACAAACAGGAAGGTCAGGCGCGATTTCCTCTCTATTGCGCCTGCCTCCTCGCCACCTCTTCTTCCCTTTACAAAAGCAATGCGAGCGCGCGAGGCGAGCACGAAGCGATTGACGTGCGCGGCGGCGAGGGAGAGGGCGAAGGCCAACAGCAGCCCGCAAGCAAACGAGAGGCCGTGAATGGCGGTGGAAGGGAGAAGAAGGGAAGCGGCGGCGGCGTCAACGTCAACAACAACATGTGACTCGTTCGCCTCGCGCGCGCACCCGCACGACTATTTTGAAATTTGCGTGTCGGGGCAACCCTCTCGCTCGCCCGCTTCCGTCCGCCGGGCAGCGACGGACGGCGATGTCATCGCCGCAAAATCGTCTTTTTTGTTTACGCGAGAAGATGGGCGCTGACTCAGCTGACTGACACTGTACGACGATCGAAAGGGGAGACAATCGAGATAAGCTCTTAATTACAGCTGTTTATTCGTCAAAGGCGAGGACAATTCAGAGTTTTGTTCGATTATTCACCACCGAAGCACTTCTGAGGCGCGAAGACAGCTCGTTTCGTGATGTTTTCACTGACAGCCAACGCCGATTCATCGACAACATGGTTGAGGGAACCTGAAAAGAGGGTACGATAATAGGGGATTACGGTAGACACAAAGGAAAAGTGAAGCTAGCGATAGTGATTTTTTTGTCATGTCGGGGGGGGGGAGTGTTTGCTAATGTGGTAATCTAACGACTCAGCATCGTACAGCTGACTGTTAAAACGTGTTTTATTTTTATTTATTGTAGATTTCCGCTATTTCTGTCGTTTTATGTCCCTACACGTGTTTTTTTAGTTGTTCTGTCTACTTTTGCTGTGTACACAGTGATCTAAATGACGACGCAGGTCTCATTTTAGCGCCGCATAGAAACAGCCGTGTCGTCTAAACCGTTGTCACATAATTAAGACAAATTTGTTTGTGTGGTGTGTCCTGTCTACTCGTTATGTCTACTCGTTATGTCTACATGTCTGTATTGGTTGAAAACGATGTTTGTTTTGGAGTTTCTCCGTCTTGCTTCGCCATCGTGACGCGTTTTGGTTAAATTTACACATTCAAAATCGCAGTCTATACGTTTCGCCGTGCCTGTGCACTTTGTTTGTTGACTTTTTGAGTGCTGAATTTGCTGGAAACGGTTTGTTTGCACTGTATGATCCGGACAAACACGTGAAATGGGCCATTGATGTGTTGATCTTGTCTTAATATTGAGTTTGATCTTTGACTAATGTCGAATCTAGCTCTAACTGCCCGTCCGCATTGTTGTCTTCTACCAACACATGCATTTCGGTCTATGTTCCAATCAATTCGACCGCGTCTAAATCCTTCGTCCTCGATGTTTTCTTCGCATTTTCTGTTTGTCTCGCGTCTTATCTCCGAACTCCAACACGCCTTCATCGCACGTCGTCCGTCCGCCATATCACCATCGGAGATCTCCTTTGTCTATGGGAAAGCCATGCATCGCGCGGCGGTCTTTGGTTAAACTCGTACATACATAATTAGTCGCTAACATGTCACATGCAACTAATTTCATTCATTTTTTCGATGAGAGACGTTAGAAGAGAAGCGAGGGCATGCGCAAAGCGAGTTAATCACACGAATATCTCCACCTGATCACTTTCAGCGGCGGCGGCAGCGGCGGCCGCACTGTTGTTTCTGATGTGGTGATGCTGCTCGACTTCGATCGAGAGCTTCGTGAACTGGTGCATATCGTGGAGCTGCAGCGATGCTGAACTGTTGCTCATGCCTGAGCCACGGCGGCTTTCGTGATTTGACGGGAAAGTCACTCCGCCGATGATCTCGGATGATGACCTTCGGATGCAGTCGTCCGACGAGTACCTGGACGATGATTAAGCTGCGCGACACGTCAGAGGGTCATTCGGGGTACCTGAATGTTGTGATTCCGCCCGCAGATATGGAAATGTGCTTGTTCGATGATTTGGAGACCTCGTCAATCACGATTTCTGGCTTGTTCAGCGAGATTCGTCGGTTTATGACGCTGCAAAGAGTTTACAGTAACTCGATAGTCCATTTGGTGTGAAGAGACAAATGGACGTCGTAGAAACGTACCCAGCCGAACTCGCCTTCCTCAGAGTCGTCTTTTTTCCCATTTTGTGAAACGGACCACAGCCGCAGTACTTCTCCACGCCGTGTGTCGAGTCTTTGGCCGGTAACATCCACGTCTTGTCGCGACGTCGCCGCGAGCGAAAGCCGATTAGACGACGGAAACTTGAGCGGAATTTCTAGAAGTTGTTTTGTAGGGTTTCATGTCTAGACTGCAATTACCTGATTGATTGCAGAGTAAATAAATACATTTAACGATGAATTCAAATAACCGAGCGCGGTGAACCAATGGAAGAGGAACTCCAAGTCGGTCGACCAGTAATTGAACATCAATTTGTACACTTTGATCATGTTCAGCGTGAAGAAGGGAAGCCAACAGGCCAGGAACACCACTAAAACAAATTGAATCAATCTATCGCGAGTACGGTAGGTGCGTACCCATCACTGTGGCGACAAGCTTCGTCGCGCGCGTCTCCCGACGAATCGCCATTCCCTGTTTTGACTTCAACTTAGCCAGAAGGTCCAATGCCCAGTCTTTCAAGCCTGCGAGCTTCTTCCTGGCGATGTAGACCGACTCGCGCCGTGCGTAACTGTACATGTGGCTAAAGCCACTGAGGGACGACCGACTCGGTCGTTCCCAGTCGGAGATGAGCTCGGAAAGACGTCGCATTTTGCGTTTCTCCACCTCCGGAGGACGAAGGCCGTGCAGCTTGCGTGATTCGTCGTTGACCTCCGACTGCGGTTGGTAGGAGTGACGACGATCGGGTACGGTACAGATAGTCACCGATTTTCGACGACTTTTGCCGGTCAGCGTGGTTTGAACCGCTTCCGAGAAGCGACGTCCGTAGCTGAAAGAAGGCTGTTGACTGGAAAACCAATAGGAAAATAAAGCTTTTTGGTTGTGACAAAACATTCGCCCCCTAAGGGATTCGATACCCCTTGACCGTTAGATTAGCTAAAGTTCTACCGGCTGAGCTAAAGGGGCGCCGAATACAGGACGCGAAATGCTTCTTTCGTTTAACTCACCTTTTCCCCCCGAATCGCTTTGGGACCTCCAGCACACTCCCACTCGACCCGCAATCGCTCGGAGGATAGAGGGTGACGGCTTCCAGTACCACAGAAGGCGGTCTATCGCTGTCCTCTTCGTATGTCGTTGTCAACTCTTGACTTCCGGAGGAACTTGGGTGCACCGCTTCCAGAATGGTCTGCAGCTGCTCTCGCTCGCTGTCATTCAGAGAACTCGCATGTTCGGCCGCAGTTTCCTCGATTTTACGCAGCAGCGGTTTCTCCCAACTGATCATGTTGCGATTCTTCGGTGCAATACCTACATTCCGGGTTACTGTAGCCGGCTAGGGCCAACCTACCAATGACCGACTGAATTGCTGACGTCGTTATGTTTCCCACATCTGCGCCAAAACCGAGAAATTGACCTCCGGCCATTTCCTAAGCAGTTCAACGTTGAAAACGCCATTTTTATGTGTTGACAGGCAAACCTGCAGTTGAATCGCTCGGAGACGCTTCCTGAGAGTGTAGAAAATGTAGCCATACGTGATGAACATGATGAAACAGGGCAAGTAGAAGGCGAAAATGGAACTGGAGAACATGTAGATGGGGTTGTAGATTCCACAGTGATGTTCCGTGAGCAAAAATTGACGCGTTTTCGTGTTAAATCCGGTACCTGAACGTTGTTTTGTTAATTAAGCGCGCAAAGTGAAGCAAATATGAGCTCAAATCAGTCGCCCGACTGACAACATTCAAGGGATTTGCTCCTCTACCTTCTAGCGCTGTACTGGTGCCCACAAATTCTAATTTTTTGTTGCAAAACTGAGTTATTTCGATCTCTCCTTTGCAATGTTTCATTTTGATTGATCTTCATGAACTTTTTTGAATCGAAGTGCAACGATTTATCTCGCATACCCAGGGGAAGCGCAAGACCAATGCTGAACAGCCACGCGAGCACTATTGCCATGTAGACCCGTCGCCGGTGCTTCAGAGTTTTGTATTCTGCTGGCTTGGTTGCTGCTACGAGCCTGAAAGATCGATTGTGAGTTTGGAGATGAGAACTCGGAGGGTGGTGACCTGTCGATGCTGATGAGCACCAAATGAACAATCGAAGAAGTCGATGCGGCGACGTCGATGACGCAGTAGATGTTGCAAACCGGGAGTGGGAGATGCCAGTGAAGGCCGTTTACCTGAAAATATTAGAGGAGAAATCAGTCGAGTTCTCAAGCGCTCTCGAATAAAATAAAAAATGTAATTCGAAAATTGGATTTCGAGTTCGAAACGCAACAATTTACCCCTTTTGCTGTTGTTACCACCGACTGCATCAGCGTCACAACGGGCATTTGTGCGTGTAAATGACCGAAAATCAGCGCACTCACCGACAAGTAGATGCTGAACGGCATCACAAACGTGCCCACCAGGAGGTCGGCCATCGCCAGACTCACCAGCAGGTAGTTTGTGGGCGTCTGCAGACTCTTCGTCGTCCAGACGGCGATCACCACGAGGCAATTTCCCACGATGCAGACGATCGGCACGACAATGAGGATCAGATAGAACCATTCGAGCTTCAGGCGCGCGTCCTCCTCTTCGAGGAGTTCGGTCAGATTGCTGCTGACCTCGAATTCGTCCATTATTTTAAGCGAATCATCACTTCTGAAACTTCAAGAGGAGAACTCGCGCACACAAGACGACCGCGGATTCTCGTGATTAAAATGTAATATTCGCGAAAGCTGCTACGCGATTTCCCACCCCTTGAGCTATTTCCTCCCGCGATTTGAGGCTCGATTCTGGTCAATTATTCACTCGTTCGCTCGCACGCTATGAATCGGTGCGCGCGAGATGGCCGGCAAGCGGGAAATGTACTTTTGAAGAAATGTTTGAACTTACATTTTACATATTCGCGCAATTACGCCCGTCTCGCTTACGTGGCAGTCGTGCGAGCAAATCTCAAGGGAAGCGTTATTAAACTATGAGTACTGTGTTTGTATTTTGGCATTTCTTCGCTGTATCTACCACAAAAAAGTGATTAAAAAACCGTCGCTAAGGGGATTCAAACCTGTGTTGTATAGTCCAAATCTCTGCCTAACAGACGCAGTTTATGCATCTCGTTTTAATGTCTTGTTTTGAGCCTAAAAAGCGACTTAAAGGACGCACACACGACTACTAATCCTCAACAAAAGCAGGCCTAAACCGTGGCTGAATGACTGAAACGGGCGATTGTTGTGAACGTGTTTATATTGAAGACGCGTTGATGAAGGTGCGGAGACGTGTGCCACATGAATCGCTCCAATTAGGCGCTGAACAATACAGAGATCGGTCAACGTGAGTGTCTCGTTGATTGTTGGGGTCTGCGATGACTAAACCTGTCATTTCGGGGATTGCAGACGGGATCAGGGACCAGGAGGTCCCCTTAGCACAACGCAACGCAGCTCGGATCTTAGCCTCAAAGCTCAGGCTAGAAGGCCATAAAGTGGAATCTTGGCCGGTGTGTTGCGACATAAGAGCCCATATTTGATTGAGTGAGAGTTAAGGGCGGTCCCCATTCAGCTCTCGCGCGCTCGCTTATTATGTTGTGCAATGGGCTTAGGCGCGCTAAGGAGATATCATTGCTCCTCTGCTGCGGCCTCGTCTGGCTCGAAGGGGTCGTGCGCCTGGGTGCGAGGGGTAAATACAAAGAGGCGACGAATTGGAGAATGAACGTCGTTTCCAACAGAAAATGATCATCGCTGGCGGGTGATTCAAACTCCCATCGATCGATTACCGGAGCCGCCAGCCGGGCGCTGCTGGACGCGGAATCCAGGAAGGAGAAGCATACGTGCCAATTAGAATACAAATTTCAATTCCTGGTAACTGTGAGCCCCTGGGACAAGGACCGGACGTCATAAACTTTCCGAGAGCACGAATGTCGGCTGTTGTACTTGGCCGACGAGGAATTGAAAGATTGAAACAAATGACGCACTTTAGGGCTGGGAAAACAATGGATTCGGTGGATGTAGACTCTTTCTTTCCAGACCTGTGGGTGTGGAGCTGACGCTTGAAATAGAGCGCGCGATGGATTCTGATCGATTGTGCTCAAAAAGTCCAAGTGCATGAATGATGACTGAGATTCGTGCTAGGACCTCGTGGAGAATAAAAAATCGAGATTCGAGTGAGTCATTCGAGACAAATTCAACTAAAAATGTACATTTTTGTGGGTTTTTGCGTGTTTTAGACGCAGAGATGGACTAAAACAGTCTTTGAAAGATCGCGCTTGCGATGACGCAGGTAAGAATGAGGTCAACGGTGAAGAAGCACGTTGGGAGCAGATCTCAGCGAAGGATGGCGCGATCGAGCCTTCATGGGCTTGAATAACCAACAAAACGTGCTCAATCAATTTCAAAATCTGTACATCATCGAATCAGAGTACACTGAACTACAAAACAGGCGCTACAACGCTAACCAGACTTCGGATAGTTCTAATTTCACTGTTTTTCGGCCGTTTTGTATTGTACCAATTATAGTGCGCACCGTTCAGCTCGAAAACAACGAAAAAAGCTTTAAAAACAGCAGAAACAGCCAACACACAAACGCAGAATCCGTCATTCCAACCACCAAACCCTCGTCGACCGCTTCGCAGCTCTCAACTCAATCACCGCGCCATTTCTTGAACTAAATCCTAAAAGTTCAAAGCCCTCACATCCTCGTATCCCTTTTTAGACCTCAAAAATTGAGTGTCGCAGCAGAGGGAATCCAATTACCCAACTGAGAACATATCTTTCTTCTGCGCTCGCTTGGCGCAACAGCAAGAGTGTGAAATCAGGTTACCAAACGCGCGGCGCCGCTTCGTCGCCCCTTTTCGGCGCGGGCCCAAAATAAAGTTGTCCCAGGGAACATTCCAGGGACGATGGAGAGGAGGAGAGCAAGCACCATCACGAGAGCATATCCTAAGTATGCCCATAGGCGATCGGATTTAATTACTTCTCTGCTCCTGCTGCTGTACTCGCTGTGCACGCCATGAGAGAGTTCACACTTTGTATTCTCACGCGAGCGAGCGGCGAGCGAACAAGGGAACAACGACAAATACAAATTTCATACAACGCTTTCTAATTAAACGCTCAAACTCGATCGTTCACACTGGAAGCAGCGGAAGGGGCTGCTGCAACGGGTTCAGTCGGGCATCGGCTCCGCGAGGCGCGAAATTGAAGCCCAAGAAGGAACCAAGAATTATTTTTCTCAATTTTTGAACGAACAATTATGAATTATTGATCAGTTTATGCGTTGATTCGGCGGTTTTGCGGAGGATTCTCTTACAATTGGATTATTGAGAGCTTTGGAAATTAAAAAAAACATTCGCAAAGTCAAAAACAGCGTCCTGAGCGCGTTACAGAGGCGTCAGACCAAAACAACGCAATTAAAAGTCAGTTTGGCGGAAACATTTGTCACAAACTGAAATTTCCGAGTTGCAAAGGACGGAATTATGCTTGAATTTCAGTCGGTCAAGCGCTAGAGCCGGGATGTAGATGTCGATCCTTGAACAAAGCAATCTTTTATTCTAGTATAACCCCAAGAAACAAAATTCGGAGATCGAACTCTTGACCTTCCACGTGATTCACAGACGAGTCGCCGCAACGTGTAGCCAGTCTGCTTAAACTTTGCTTTCAATTCAATTTTTGGCCGAATCCCCCGGGCAATCGGCCGCAAAAGTGTTCCAGAAATAGATGTCAAAACAAAGAGTAGCGGAACCGAGTTCTAATCGAAAACGCGATAATTAAAGTCATTTATTTAGAATTCTGCGCTATTTACATCGAATAAATGCATTCACCACTTTGGTTGGTACTTCTCGAGCGTGGAATTCGCCTTGAAATGACACCAGCTGATGTCCAACTCCTCGTAGACGTAGTGCATCGGGAAAATCATGCAGAATCCGCCAAGCACGCCCAGAACCGACGCCCAGAGCCAGAATTTGCAGATTCCGAGGCGGTAGCACAGGTGCCACTGCATGCACATCGTTCGCATCGTGTTGATCCAGAACATGGAGACGTCCAGGAAGACGGCGATCCTATAAGCGAGAAGATCAGCCTTCAAGGCTGAGCGCACATGGCGAGAGGTTACCTGAAAAACAGCAGAACGTCGTTGTTGTCGTAGGCATGTCGTCCAGGCGGGAGATACTGAAACTGCGCCGGAATGAACGTCTTCCTGATGTTTCCGATCAGAATCGCGAACGAAGTGATCATTCGGAGGCACTGCAACAGCAGCTCGATGGCGTTTGCTGTTGTCTTGCGTCTAAAGTACCGTATAACCAGAATACAGTATGACCGCCACTCACTTTCGCTCCATCCTCGCCATCTCCGCCAATTCTTCTTTCCTTCTCTTTCGAAGTTTTGTCTCCAGCGCCTTTTTCTCCTTTTTCTCCCGCTTTTCCGAGCGCTTTTTTGTCAAATAAGTCGCGTGGATTACTGTAGGTTGGTGTCAGAACTTCGTTCTTAGTGGATACTGAAAAATGGAGTCGATCAATTGAACCCTGGACCTGTTGCACCTTTCAATTCAGCGCTGATGCTCCTCTTGAACCTGAATTTGAATGGAATTTTCTGCAAATTCACGAAGCTGATCGATTTCTTGTCGCCGTTCTTGGTTTTTCCTTGTTTTCCGGTGGATGAATCTCTGAAATCGCCCGTTGACCAACAGGCTCTATCCAAGGCAGAAATACCCTTCGGGAATTCCATTGACCTCGATGGTCGGAATGTCGGCGTTCTCAATGGTCGTGTCAGGGAGGAGATCTGGATACATTTGCGTGGAATCTGAAATGCTCCGACGCTTTAGTAGCTGGCAGACGGCTAGGATGGTCCTACCACGACCCGTCGATTCCTGCGAATGACGATTCGCGTCTTCCTCGTCGACAAAAACGTTGAATTTGGATTGATCTCTGAAAAGTGACGATGATTAGAGCTGAGAAGCGCCGACTTGCGGTTCATTTCGATTTATTTCCTCGTTGACGTCGGCGACGGATTCCTCTGATGACGAAGAAGACGACTGCGACTCGAGCGCGCGTTGTCTTTCCCTGATTTCAATCGTTCTCAGCCGCTGCAACTGATGCTCCGCTTTCGTTCCCTTGAAGTTGTAGAGGAGATTGTAGATTTGCTGAAGAGGAGCACGCTGACATGACTGCGGCCATTAGCACCCACCTTGAAGGTCCTCCGCGGATACTTGGTGCATTTCTTGTGGATCAAGTTGGCCCAGACGACCAAGTAGTTCTCAGGTCGCAGTGCCGGGACGCACGTGCACAGCAGCAAGTGCGCCCAAAACCAAGTGATATCGTACGCCTTCCAGAGCGCGAAATACGCGCAATTGACGTTTATCGCGGTGAAGAGGTTGACGTGAGCCAAACAGGCGAGCAAGAATCTGTAGACAAACCAAAATCTGAAGCAACACCAGCCTTGAGCCATAGTTCTGCAGGCTTAGAGCTGTCCTAAACGTGTCTTGTACGCCAAATTGCAATCGATAGCGTCTTACCTGTCTCCGCAAGCGTGTTACATCTTCATTTTTGGCGTCAAATTCGAAGCGATGCGTCACGATTCGATTCCTGTTTGCCGCACGGTGGGAATAAACAAGTTCAAGATCGTAGTTGCCGCTGTTAGCGCCAGGGAGCGCCGACCAGAATGCGGAGAGCAGAAGAAAATCGATACCTTCAGCGAGAGGATGTTGTTGTGACAGGCTGATTGCGTTGGTTTGTCCATCAATTCGGCTGTCGATGTTTTGTTTCTCAATTTGTGGAATGGATATGTGTTGTTGCGTGCTGTGGGAACGGGCGGGAAACCCTCAGTTTGAGAGAAGCGTCCCTCAGGCGCATTGCACTCATGTGTCATAATCAAACCGGGATCTTATGATTTCTAAGAGTTGTGGAAATGGGTTTTGCTGTTTACATGACCGGCTTTATCACAAATACGACACAACAACCACGTGTTTTAAGGAGATCGACGTTCGTTCACACCTTCGCGGAAACGTTCCTCCAAAAGCGAGAACTCGGCCACCAAATCATTGATAGCGGAGGTGAGAGCGTCGGCGGGAGTGGTATCCGGCGTGGTCTGGATGCGAAGCACGAATTTGTGGTCGAGAGGATGGGGGTTACGGTATCCGGCGAAGAGAACTTGGGGGTCCTTCAGGAGCTGACTGAAATTTGAGCATAAAGCGGCGACTGGAAAGCTTAAAGACTCACTGCTTAAGGAGGTTTCCCATGGTGTGGTCCTCCTTCATGATTGTGAAGACGGTGGCGTTGGGGACCTTTGTGTCTTTCTCGAAGGTGATCTTCTTCTCTCCCTCGAACAAAGTGAACGATTCGAACTTCTCGGGGGCGTTCATGGTTGCAGAGTGCGAGTGATTGGGCCGGGCCGGGAGAGGACTTAAATGAAGAAGAAAGCGATGTGGCCAAACAGGAAAACGATGCGGTGACACAAGAAATATTGCGCGAAAACCGAAATTTGCAGGATCGCGTCAAGACCAGCGTTACATTTCCACATTTACATCAAAGTGCTCTTCAATTCTGTCAATTCAGTTCATTTCAGCCATGTTGACGTTCTGTCCAGAATGTGGAACGCTGCTCCAGTTGGACCAAATAGGCGAATGCAATCGATTCATCTGCTCAACGTGTCCCTACGTCCTTCCCGTTTCTCGAACGGTAGGCTTGAAATCTTCGGCTTTCGTATAATCGTCGAATTAGATTAGAAGCAAGCATTGCCCGAAACTAAAGGATTTGGACGAAGTCCTCGGAGGCCCAAGTGCTTGGGAAAACGCTCAAGTCACAGACGGTATGTTAGCCTTCATCGCACACAGATATCGGCATGATTTTGCTTTTGTCCGCCCTTCGCCCGCATCTCTCATCTCCCGTAATTCCAGAACGTTGCCCCCGATGCTCCTCCGATCGAGCCTACTTCATGCAGCTGCAAACTCGAAGTGCCGACGAACCTATGACCACTTTCTACCGGTGTGCAAGTGCCGAATGTGCGCATCGATGGAAGGAATGATCGATCGCGGTCGTTGTTGGCTGTTCGTTTTGTTGATTTTTGACCTTGGCTATTATAAAAGAAATGTGCGAACTCCGTCACGCCGATTCGCGCCGTTTTCAAGCGAGTTGAACAGTTCCACGCTGCTGGCCTCCAACAGTCCTTCTAACCAGTCTGCTCTGCGGCTTTAAATCTCTAGCACATGCGCTTACGATCCGTTTTAGAATGCCCTTAGGCGACTGTATCAGAGAACTGCAGGAGCTGTCGCGCAGACGAAATTTCAAGATTTTCGCCCTGAGTGCTGCTATCGTACTCGTCCTGAAATGGCCAACATTCGTCTTCCTCTTCATCTTGTGGGCCGGCATCCTCGTTGGAATGTTCGTGGACATAACGATTCTGTTGAAAATATCAAACTCATCAATTCCCTCTCCATTTCATGTTTACATCGCCATCGTGGTTTGCAGGTTTGTTTGCAATTTGTTCCCTGCTTGTTGGAACTGATTTTAGTACCTTTTTCGGTGGACTTCTCAAGGCATACAACGACATCTCAGTAAGACAGTCCGTCTTCCTGAAATTTGGTCCGCCTCTGAGCTGCTCATCAGTGAGTGCGACTGTTTGTTCTGAATAAACCCGGAGTTTTTAGCGTTTTCTGCGATATCTCATTGGAGAAGGTAAATGCCTCGAGTACGCAGCGGAGATCAGCAAGAGCCTCGTCTGGGAACTGAATCCCTTCTGTGTGGCCATTAAAACCACCAGGGATCTCTGCCTACTTCTTGCAGAATCCGTGGGTTCCTCTTCCTTTCCGCAGTCTGAACAAGAATTTTCAGGTCGGAAAGATTGCCGGGAGATTCGTCTACGTCTTCTTCGCCGAGTTCCCCTTCTACTTGAACCTGGCAATCGTTTTTATGCTCATATTCTGCTGCCTCTCCTCTGTTCTCATGATGGGAAACTACAGTGGAAAAATTTCGGTGTGGAAAGATTGGTTGTGTTTCGAAATGCACCCGGCCCAGCGAGTTGAACGACCCACTCAGCGCGTTTTACAAACCGAACCGCAGCCACAAGTGATGATCGAAAGGGAAAACTACCTCCAATGACCTCAAGCGGATTTATTAATGAAAAGTCAATTCATAATAAATTTAAGGCTTTGACGCGATTAAAAATCTGCAAATTTTGAAATAAATAAAACAGAATTTATAGAGAAATTTCTAGAAATCCACTCTGGGATGCCGCAGTACTTCGTCCAGAAGCTGCTGCGCTCTGTTCACTTGAATGTCCACCCAGCAGGGCGTCTCTATCACCGATCTTCGGGGGTAATCGGGTCCCCAGCCTTTGATGAACGACACTCTCAGAGCGCCATAGGACCGAAATTGGTCGATGTTGCTGGCGGCGTGCCTGTTCAGCTGTTCCTCGGTGACCTGGGCGAGTTCCAGCGCCCTCTGCAGCGTCAGCTTGTTCTTCTTGTAGGCCATGCCAATCTGCTGAAGCATGTCGCGGTTGCGGATCTCGTCGTAGCAGTCTTTCAGGTCAAATATCAGAGCGACCGCGAGCGGTTGCACTCGAGCGACGTTGTTGGTCTTCTCTTCTTCGTTCGTCTTGTCGATGTGGTAACTGTGGACGAAGACCGGCTGGTCGGAGAGATTCGTTATCCACACGTTGCCTTCACCTTGCACGTGCAGCCGGATTCCTTTCCCAATGTTTTCTCTGAAAAATTGATCTAATCAAGGCCAAGAACGCGCCGATCTACCTGACTTTCTCTGAAACTTCAGTTCTCTTCTGATTGGCAAGGTGACCAAGGCAAAACCTCGACTGGTGGCAGGGATTCATACCTCCGTCAATAAAGACCTCCTTCGTGATCGCCTCGAATGGCGCACCCACTTGAAGATCGAATTCGTGATAACGAATCGTCGCCCAACTGAGAGGATCTGAATTTCACACATTTTAGAGCCAAATTGTGTGTCACATAACTAACCTTCCAACTCTGATATCCTCGGCACATTGGGCTCCAGCTCGATCGAGTATTGCCGCTGGAACTCCGATAGCAGTGGATCGTTCGCGTCATCGTCGTCGTCCTGCGAGGCGTCTCTGGTCAACGAAGTGTGGTTGTACTGCGTCGGAGCACGACTCTTCCGGCCGTAGAGCTCCGGAATTGGGCCTGTGCGCTGGTCTCCGCGGCCCTAACCTTCAACGCAAACGGATTCCCTCGACTTTCACGATGTGCGCCTTCGAAGTCGACGGACGATCGACGCCTTCGCTCTTCACTCGTTTCACTTCACGATGCACCCGGACATGACTCGGTCCCGGAACTGGCGTCATACAACCACTCGGACCGGGATCTGGACTCAAAGGCTCCTCTTTCGGCTTCGGCGTCATGTTCTTCAGCGACATGTTGCTCGACATCGCGTTGGTCAGCACATCGAGAGCTCTGCTGTCGGTGACAGGGGTCAACTGCGGTTCGGTCATCATTGGTGGCGACATCATATGACTCGCGTGACTTGCGGGACCTGGAGAGCTGTCCATCAATGCTAAAGCCAAGCATTTAGGCTTGCACAACCACCCGGGCCTACTCATTTGCGTAATTTCCGATGGATTCATGAAGAGAACGGGGTCATCGGGGTGCATCATGGGCGTCCCGGCCATCTGCATCATTGTCGGATCGTACAAAGGCGGCATCTGTTGATAGGGATGCGGCGCGAAATACGAGCCCATTGTGGACATTGGACCTCCTTGCGCGTCGAAGAAATTGCCGTACGAACTCGTCATACCGTGACTCATATCCGCCTGCGGGGTCACGACCGGGGTGTCCATCTGCTGAAGTGATCGCCAGTCCGGTGGGATGTCGTCCGGCGCTTCGAGAAGTTGTTTTATCGCTGAAATCGCCATTCATTTGCAATTCAATTAAAAAATATCTCCCAATCTTTGGTGCGGATGCGGCAAAACTCTTTGATTCGACGCTCTGCCAGTATGAGTCACATTCCAGCACTATCGGTGCGTTACCGTATGCTTTTGTAGCCAAAGAAGGTCAACTTACAATCTTGATAGGAGTTCTGCAGCACCCTCTGCTGCTGATGACTAGAAGAGGGACCACCGGGAAGACCTACAGCACCCCGCGCAATTTGATGACTGTTTGGCTCGTATGCATAGCCATAAGGCGTTGAAGTCTGGACGTTGTTTCCCAGACCGTGGTGATGATCGGATTTGTCTTTTCCCGACATGGAAGACATCATCTGAGCCTCCTTCCATGTTCAGGTTGGGCATGTTGAGCAACGCGCTACTAGCCAATGCGCCTTGCGGCACACGTTCGTAGTGATATGGGTTGATACATACCTGAAATCAGTCTACAGTATACCAAAGCAATGCCTCGACAACTTACCGACTCGCATTTCAAGTCGAAAGCAGTCTCGCAAGATGGCAGATGCTTCAGTTCATTCTTGTGAAGATCGGAGTAGCGGAAAATGCGCGAATAGACGACGTGTGGGAAGCCCTTGCGGCCGGCGACCTATGTGAAAGGAATAAATGCGTCGCCGATGCACAAAAAGCGCACTTACTTGCAGTCTTCCATCGAGCGTACGCGGAATGTTCACACATTTCGTGGGGCTCAATCCTCGCGTCGACACGGCCACAATGAGATAATCCAATTCCTCGCGTTTGTCTTTCAATTTCTTGATTAGACTGTCGATCGCCTTCTTCGAGAATTCCTCTTCCGGTGACTACAATTTTATACAATTTACTCAACGAATCGCAAATTTGTTTTCCCGCAACGCCGCGCGCTGTGCAAACAGAATTGCAAAAAATGTTGGATCGTAAATTTGCGGTTTTGGAGAATTCGGCGCGATCCATCAGCTGGTCTTTTGCATGGCTCTCGGCCACATTTCAATTCAGCTTTGGGCTCTCGCTTATCGTAAATCTAACGCTTACGGTATCTGGTCGGCCTATTGCTGCTGAGTTCTTTACGGGTAAACTGCCATGAACTGAGCTCCAAGGCTGAATACGCAACTTCGCCATTCTATAGGCTGTCCACCGGTAAAATCACTCAAAACTGACCTCGTCGGGGCCAATCCCTCACTTACCACACTGAATTTCATCAAAAAGTGCGAAATCGTCGTGCACGGGTCAGCGCTAGTCGGCACCGGCATCTGCGCGATGATCGGGTAGCCTCCGCCTGCCGCGGCAGCTGAATCGGCGACGGAAGGAGCGGCACCGGTATGATTCGCGCCGTAATTCATCGTCGCCTCATTCTGAAAGCGAATGCTCGTTTATAAAAAGCGCCCGAAGCGAAACGGAGGAATTTTTCTTCGTTGTGATTCACGGCGCGGCGATCGAATCACGTGATAACAATAAAACATTCGACTTTTTGCTTATTGGTGGCAAGGAGCCGCTGTACTGTGCTCACGGCATTGAACAAGGAGCGGACAACTCAAGGCCGCGCGCGGTAAACAAAACAACTTCTTCCTTTCCATCTACTGCAGCAAGCGTAGCAGGAGAACCCATCGATAGCAGCAGGAGGCAGCAGCAGCTTCACGCTCAGCCGCTGCTCGAGGCAATAACACCACACACATAACAACCACCTACGCGCACGCCTAACACGTGATTGGTCACTTGATGGTCAGCAGTGAAGTGACGACGCGGCGCCGCAATGCAGCAGACTTGACCTCGTGTGTAAGTGAGTGAGTGAGTGTTCCCTTGTTCTCCCTCCACATCTGGCAGTTGCTGTAATCTTTGTTCACTCAATTTGTTTCTGTTTATTTCTTCTGCGGAGCGCCGCCGACAAAGCCGAATGCAAAAACATCGCTCGGCGAGACAAAAATTGCGCAGGTTCCTGGCGCGAAATTGCAATACAGTAGCCCTGAACGTACGTACTACGTCGGTTTGTTTGAGCATGAACGAACAGACAACACACCAACCAACGACACATCAATCGATTCGTAAATTTCATCTGTTCGTCCATGACGACACACCACACAGAGATGCGAGAGAAATCGATCGGGGGAACACGTCGCTCCACGAACTACGATCTCACGTCGTTGCGAATCGGATTTCGGTGTTTGAAGGTGATTTGCTTACAGGTAGACGCGCGGGGAGCTTGCCGATGTCACATCAGAATTGGCTGCATCAGCCAACTTCGAATGAACAGCCACAGCAGCATGCGTCGCAGCAGCAGGGATCCTACTGGAGTCAAATCAACCTCACCGCCAGCGTCCCCGATAATCCATTGAATTTTGGCGCGTTAAGCCAACCTCAAGCTTATCAAGCTCAGCCGAGCTCTTTCTGGACCCAAGAATCCGTCGTTCCTGTTGTGAGTCGCAAAAATGTCGTCTTCAATTGATGGAATCTCATTGTTTCAGCCTACTGTTCAGGCGCAACACCAGCCCCACGTGCAATCCCATCAAGTGCAACATGTTCAGCAACATCAGGTAAGCTATCTGGGTAATTGACATTAGATTGAAGAGATGAGAAAGTTCAGTACACAGAAAAGCAGTCCAAAATTTGATGAAGATTTGATCGAAGTTTGTTTGCCACATGCGACAATTTTGGTGGCAAATGATGATAACCCTTTGTTGGCGGCTGCTTAGAACATCAAATTGTGTGAAAGTTCCAAATTTGCGATGCTTTTTGACGTAAACCCCGCTTACTGTTACAGACAAAGAAATAACCAAAGAACAAAACAAACAATCTTTCAATTTTCAGCCCATGATCGACACTGCTGCTCATGTGCCCCTCATGTCGGATGGATCTTCTTCTTCAATTAATAAACGTGGTAGGTCTCTTAAAACACCACATAACTTAAAAATTGCTTCATTTACAGTAGTACAGGAAGTTTACGTCGCTCCTCAAAACCCCAGCGTTCAACCCGCAATTCAAGTGCAGGATTCCCAAGTGCAACAGTACCAATCTGAATTCCAACAAGCTGTTCCGCAGCGTCAGCCTGAATTTCAACAACCTGACTATCCACAATATGAGCATGAACGCATAGTGGACCAGCAGCACTTTCTGGAAAAGCCTAAGCAACAACCTGAGCATCCAGTAACTCCAGAACCGGATGCGCTCTCTCCGCCACATGGACATATCGCCACATCAACCCCAATTCACAATAGTGTCGAAGTGCCATCGGCAGCTCCAGGAAGCGACGAAAGCGGACAAACCGTCAGCAGCATTCGGCAGCAAGAAGAGGAACGCGACTCGCATTCTAGTATGGTCATAGTGGATAGAAACGACGTTGTTGACGCTGAAACTGCAGATCAAGAAACCTTTCGAGCACAGCAAAAGAAGCCGATTCCGCAGAATTGTGTCATGGTTGCCTCCGCGACCGACTCGCTCGACGAGGAACGATCCATCGCTGGAAGTACACGTGCCGCTGGCGGCTCTTCGAAACGCAACAAATCACATTCACAGGCTTCTGTGAATATTCGCGAGCGCTACAAGAACGTTGTGAAGGAGTAAGTGCTTATCTATTTTGTTCCGCAAATGCCATGACGTCACACGAATTGTGTCTCTCCATCTGTCTGCGTGCTGTTCAGACTGCCAGCTATGAGTCGCCGGTCGGTTTTTAAACCTCCAACTAATACGTTTCTGTCTAAAATGTAAAAGTAAAGCTGACAGAGTGCAAGACAGTCAATTGCATAACGCGCACGGGTGACCCGCGGTCGCCTCGTCTGCACGAGCAGCAGCAGCAGCAGTGGATGTGGTGGTCGTCTCTTCCTTGTACTCTTTTCAAAGTCATTCACTTTGGTTTCTTTTCTGTGTCAATACTCGCACGAGCGCGCGCGTGATGCATACTATTCAAATGCATTCATCTAAATGATTTCCAGGTATCCAAAAGTCATGGATCGTATCGATCGATACCGCAAGGAAACGCCGAGCACGCTGAGTTGGCGCACAAATCCGCTGACCTCTGTCGGTGCCCAAAATACCTCGTTAGTGATCAATTTATATGTTGCATATTAATTTTTCATTTTATTTCCAGCTTTTCGCGTAACTTGGTTGTGGGATCAAATTCGCGGTTGAACGAAATGCCCATTCGAAAATCATCTGAAGGAAGAGGTGGGAATCCACTGGTTGAAGCTTTGCGCGAGCCAACTCCGAGCGAATATGACGAACACGATGTGGCGGAGAATCTGCGCAGAACTCGTCGACAGCGTGCCACAGTCGGAGAGCGTCCTTCTTCGCGTACTGCGCGTTCCGAGCATGGCGAAAATAATGTCAGCCACCTTTCTTCCCGTCGAATGAATCCAAATACAACAGCACTGTACAATGGCGGTCCACCTAATTACTATGCTGTTGGTGGTTACGGTCAAATGGGAGGTCCAACTGGACGTTACACTCCAAATGGTCAGCTGTACTATGAAGCACATCATCAATACCACGGTCCTCGCCGCCCCATGTCGTCTTTTGAACCTGTAAAGAGGTAGTGCTTATTTTAGTGAGTGGTCAAATTTAGCAAGATTTATTTAGATATGAAACAGCTTCTGTGTGTGGAGGAAGAGGCAGTGGTAACGCCTATGAGTTTGATCGTCGTTCTTTGCGCAATGCTTCGTTCCAACACCCAAACCAAGGACAAGCAGCGAACGATATTGAGTCTTACAGTGACGAACAGGACTATGGAGAAAGTGAGCTCGGAAGTGAGGATGAGCTCGAGCAATATCACCAAAATCAATCCATGCACGGGGTAATTTTCTGAATTTTTAATTTTGAAAATATCGAATTTTCAGGATCCTTATATGCAAATAAGTCAAAAGGAGCAGTATTACTTTGGCGTCGTCAAACTTGATTTGAATGACGTTCAGGAAAAACTCGCTGCAAATCCACCCCATCAAGACTACTACAAGCTGAAACCAATTGAACGGGCTGCATACGTTTTTGACTTTATTCTCTACGGCCACTTTTTCACACCCGTGGAAAAATTCACAAATATGTTCAATGTGGAATTTTACACGTACAAGAGCAAAGGCTTGTCCGATGTCGTAGCGCTCGAAAAAATCTGCCAACATTCTGCAGAAGAATTCAGAATCAGAAACGAGAAGAGGCACCGCAAGGCTTATGATCTCGCCCAAAAGCAGCTTTTCAGCGATGATCGTGAGACTCCTGAAAGTCGGTAAGTCGTTTTCTAATTATTTTGATAACTTCGATATTCGTGATGCTCGTCTTTAGACCGCATCATTGGGATCTCAAAGTCAACACATCACAATCACAACATAAAAGCAAATTGTGAGAGCTTCTATATTTTAAACTCATTTTGTTTAACATTTCTCTTTTGACATATTTGGGTTCTTTTGCGCTTCTTGGTGTTTCTCTTTTTTTGTGGTTTTTACTAAATAACTGCATTTCAGCATGAGTGGTAGTGTCTACGATCCTGTCGACGACAGCATTGATTTGGCCAGCATCGATTCTGCGATGAGAGAACCTTTGAAGTTCCGTGTACCTCATGCTTTCGCCCGTTTCGGGCCTGGTGGACGAATGATTATCGTTGACCCAGCTACGTCTGTCAGTGTCGTACAGTTCCAAAATTTTCACGATTTTGCTGACAATCTGCAAACAAGACGATTAGCTGAAGCCATGGAGAGCTTCAAAGGCCCGCTGCTTTGGAACCAAACACAAAACCATACCGTTTCGCTTTTCGTTGAACGGCAAATCCAGCGAATTCTGAAATCTGATGTCTTTGTGAACAACCCCAGTTCAAGCGATGCCAGCGACTGTTTGCTCATTTGGCAGTTGTTGCTGATGTTAGTCCAGCAGCAAGGCGTAAGTGATGATTAGATATCCGTTTTGATCGTGATTTAATTTAGAAGGTCACTGGTCCTGATTTGGCTCGTTTGTTGGTAACGAATGTTACGCAGTCTGTTTGCAATATATCAGAATTCGATGGACGGCGAGCTGACCCGGAAGCTTACAAACTCTTCACAGAGTATTTGCTTAGAGGACACAAGGATGAAG
>MQUG01000537.1:0-113031 GCA_007213375.1 Steinernema feltiae | reverse complement strand
CGGTGGGAGCTTCGAGTTGATACCGGACGCCTGCGTGGTCATGGTGAGCAATGTGGTGACTCCAAGGGAAACACGCGCCGGTACAGCGTCTTTATCAAGCCAGAAACTGACCCAACTGACGACCACAAGCATAATGCAGGGGATGTAGAGCTGGATCAGGTAGTAACTAGAAATGGGTGAAATTACGAGTCGTTTTGAAATTTGATACAAATTAATGTTATCGTTGCTGTACTGTGCAACAGTCTACACAAATGAACAAAGCTCTTAAGAGTACTTAATCAAGAAGCTCTTAATCAAAAACACGCTGTTGGCAGCAAAAAAGTGGCATCTTGAGAATCGCGTTTTCAACGCTTCAAGATCAACTTGAAGATAGTTGAGTTACTCACTCATTTGGGGCGTTTGGAAGTTCTTCTAAAGTTCAATGATGTCATTTCTCCCCCTCAAACGTGCACTTTAAATGGCCTTTCCGCAGACTCAAGTCTCAAATTTCAGACTTTACTGCACTTTGCGGAAATTTGACACCCAAAGCGCAACTTTTAGCGCTGTGCTCGCTCGCTCGGTTCTACCGTAATCGAACAAATAAACGTAACACTAACCTGTACTCCCTCCTGAGCAGCAGTTTCACCCGCGCACAGCTGTATTCGCCTAAAACACGACTCAATCGGATAAATGTTTATTTACACCGCTGATAAGGCCACAATATTCTGTATTCTGTTCCTCTCTCTCTTTCTCTGTATTTAACTGTACTGTGGGGATGAAAAGAGAGCTATTTTTGAGTCTGAAGGGAGGGAAAGCCATGCGAAGCAAACTTTCGTCATCCCCGGAGGGCACTCGGACGCCGCGCGCTCATCTCACATCAAATACACCGCCCAGTAGAGCACTGAAAATAGGCGAAAATTGGCACTCGGGTTAGCGAAGCGATGGTCGCGTACCGTTAAAGCACGCGTATCCAATGGGAAAGACCTGAAATGAGGAAAGCAAAGCGGTCACACGTCACACCGAACACACGTGGAATACCAGTCGAGAGACGACGTCGATCCGCTTTGAACGCTCCTTGTAGCGTCGTACGAACAATCGAAAGCAGCAGGAGCTGCGCGGTTGTTGCGCGACGATGAGCGGCTGGTAGCCGCGGTTCTGCTGCTCGCCCATGCCGCCTCCGCTCGGCTGATAGGCAGCAGCGCCCATGTTTGCGTTGTGTTTGGTGAGCTGAAGATGCGATTATTTGGGTTAGGGTGAAGCGCGTGCAGAGTGCGGATTTAGGGGAGCTCAAACAAGGTTTTAATTGGCGCAAATTTCACAATTTTCACGATTCATTCATTCAATTTCCGCACAGTTTCCATGATTCATTGGCGTGAATATATGACAGGCCGCTGACTCGCTTTACAAAGTTAACCCCGATTTGGTTTGTGTGATTTTTAGGGAGTTTTGGGCTAATGCACAACGTTTAAGATATCTAATGCCTAGTTTTCGCAGACTTTTTTGTCCAAGTTCAAGCCAAGGGCAATAGCAAAACCAGTTTTTTTGGTTCATAAAATACAATTTTAGTAGTTTCTACTATTTCTGATGCTTCAACTGACCCATTCTTAACGTTGTATCATGAGAATCTCACAAAAAATCAGCCAAAATCAGCCGGTCCAGGCTTCAAACCATCCAACAACCAGCCTGGAGCCTTCCTACAGTAGTCATACACCGTGAAAACGTTAACGAAAAAATAAAATGAAATATTAAGTTCATGGAAGTCTATCGGCGAGTGCCATTTGTGCATAAAACGTGCCAAAAGTGCTCTTAAACTCTCAAAAATACCATTCTCTGATTGGAGGTCATGTCCTTCCGCGCTGCGTAGTTGACAAGCGCAAATTCAAGAAGCGCACCGAAAATGAACGCCAAACAAACGCCAATCCAAACGTCAATTGCCTGAAGCACACACACCCCGATCAGAACGCTCTGTCTCCGGTCACAAAGGCGCGCACCTTTGTGTAGGACACCGGCGGCAGTTTTGCGTTGATGCCCGAACTTTGCGTCGTCATCGTCAGCAGTGTTGTCACACCTGCAATTAGACCACACACACGTCGCTGTTGATGCGAACTGTGGACAGAGAGCTCACCGAAGCGTCACACGTGCCGGCACAGAATCCTTGTCGAGCCAGAAACTCACCCACGAGACGATGACGAGCATGAAGCTGGGAATGTACAGCTGCAGAGGAGAGAAAAGGGCGCGGATTAGGAGAAGCGAGAAACGCACAGCAGAGCAAACACACCTGAAGGAGATAGTAGCTGAACTCGCGTCGCAGGATCATCTTTGTGCGTAGACACGAGTATTCGCCTGAAATGGAGAAAAGAAGCCACACTCAGTCGTCAGCGTCATGCAAATCGCTCTGCACACAGCACTGCACTGCACCGCACTCTGCGAGCAGCTCAATCTCGGGCGGAACGATACGGTGAGATGAAGAGGAGAGGACCCAACCCAACCCGAAGTGTACAGAAGAAAGAGATGCTGTCTCTACAGTTTCCACCCGTACCTGTGTTCGTTTTGCTCGTACAGTAGTCGGTGAGGACATCCTGCAGCTCGAACGAGGGAAGACTCTGGCGCAGTCCCTCTTTCTGCTGAATCGGATTCTGCACCTTCCATTCATATTTGATATCGTCGGTGGTGTACGCGTCTGAAAGATGGAGTGAGAGCGGTGGGCGATGATTGAGTGCCGCCGCCTGGGACGACCACTTACAGCTGGCGAGATCGATGAGACAGGTCTGACGGTCGAGGGGATAATATTCAAGTGACATTGGACATGAAAGCACGAGAGAGAGACTAAAAGTCATTGCGTTAGAGTGGAAATGTGCGGAGAATAGTCGAGTAAAGGCTCCAAAAAGCCACAAATGTGACAAAAAGATACTGATATAGACCCACAAATAAGCAACAAAATTCTGATTTGATGATCATGTAGCGCGACTTGATTTTGTGGAAATTTTCTCGGCTTTTGAAAAATGAAATTTGCGATTTAATCGAGTTTGGGCACTTATAAACTGGGATGCTGGCCCGGCTATCTAAGTTGAAAATTACTCGATCTAACGCGTTTCTGAAATTCTGAAAAATGAATAGATTTTCACTACTACTCTGAGGCGCTGCCGGTCGAGCGCCAGACGATTGGCCGCCTCACCGAATGCCCTTGTCTGTACGTAGCGCTTAGCTCGCTGTTAGGTCTGTAACCTGGCACTTAGCTCGCTGTGCCCTACGCAACCTGGAAAGCCAAAAAACGAGGCTAAAAGACTAAAGAAAGTTAAGGCCTAATTTCAGTGTAGCGCGCAGCCTAAGCTTAGATGTTGTCATGCAATACTATTTCTTGAATTTCCTGCGTCTTTTGATTCTTCTGACTAACAATTCCGCAACTTTACGTGATTTTTGATTTTGATAGCCGGCCGCAAAAAGGTAGTCGAAAAAGAATAAAAATTGGCGTTTGGAGCGTCAAAATGGGTCGTTTTTGGGTAGAACACGTTTGCTTCTGTCCCTTTTACGCTAATAGTCTGGTCTAACCAACTAAAACTGATACGAAAACAAGTTCAGTTAGACAAATGGAAACGTAAAAGGCAGCTCATGGCCACACATTTCGTCATACTACAGTAATGAATTGACTTTCGCGTGAAAAACAACAACCTACCGCACACTGTACAAAATTTGCCCGTTTTGATGAATGCGAATGAGCACATTTGGTTTGTCGATGAGATGCCGTCGCGCTTCTCTAAAAATTCCCATTTCCACAATTTCGCTCAATTCACTAAACTCACTTTTCATTCTGGAAGAACGTGTCCGGCATCCAAATATGCTGCGCGAGGTCGGTGTGTTCGCTGGTGGCGAGCACTACGAACGGCGGCACCTGAGTGTTTTCATCGGCGAAGCGTTCGTACGCCAAGCGCGCATCGCGCCATTCTTCGCGAAAAGTGAACTGAGCAGAGTATTCCATGTTGACGTCGTCGATTTTGGAAATTGAACGGAGGTAGATGTTGACTGATACGTGTACAGGTCCACCCGTGTCTGCAATTAGAACCGTTGGTAACATTTAGTGATTTTTTGATTTAGTGACTTTTTTGCAAATTTCTCAAATTTGAGACATTTCACTTGCAATATTCACTATTTAACGCTTGCTATATACCCCAAACGAACACCTCACCCTGTGTTGCAGCGCATGCGGGTGTTTAGCGAGATTTATTATCTAGCGTATAGCCTAATTGTGTGCCAAATTTGGTCCCGATCGGAAGGGGAGGTAACTCAAAAAATGGCCGCAAAGGGATCGCCATCGGAATTTGAATTTTGGACGCTAATGGACACCCTAAACTATGCGTAAGCTTAGCTTCTTAGCGATAAGCCTGAAGCGCCCCAAGATGCTTTGTCTGGCAAAGTAACGACCATTTTTGTCTATTAACAAACTGTCTGTTACCGAACTGTCTAAATTCAGAATCCGATGACGATTTTTTCGAAGCATTTTTTAAGTTGCCGGTGTGTCTGTAACCCAGTTCTCTGGGCACATTTTAATTAATCAATTTTAATTTTAATGGTTTAAAATTTGTCAAATTTGATAATTAATTTTAAAATCACATTTAAGAAACCAAATAAAAGCTCCAGAATTTGAGCACTCCCTGGCAACCATTTTTCAAGCACTCTTGGCTTTAAACGCCTGTTGTTTTGATGTCCGCATTGCTATCCTTTGCAGCTCCAGCTAGACAGCCCTCTAGGTGTGCACTACTTCAAGTTTTTTTTTTCATTTTACAAGTGACGTCAACGTCTACTCGCCCTCATAAATTCCCTCAAAAACCCTCAAACGATAACTTCGAACGCCTTATGACAGGAATTCATCTCCGTCGTGTTGCCTTTGACCACCAACTGTCGCTCGTCATTTGCCGTCCGTCTTCGTCGTTCGTCTTCCGATCCACAATTCAGTTCCCTCAATTGCAATCGCCTCCAACCACAGAAAGCACTGCCTCCTCGGCTCTACACACAGAAAGGGCAAAAACGACGACCGTGATTGGCTTCACTAAGTTGGCCAAAAACAATTTTGCCGCCGCGTCGAACAAAGCTTATTTGATCATCGGTTGTTGTTTTTGTCGTGTGTGAAAAGCAACGTTTAGTGGCTTTGTTTAGGGATGCACAGAGTATAGGATGAGTGGGAAGAGGCGCGAGAAAAGACTAATTCTTCTGCACCATTTAGCGCCAATGAATGCGAGAGTTTTGAGGATTTTTGAGGGCGAAAAACAGAAAACAACGTAAAGTGGTTGGGGCCACTTGAATTGAGCGATTAGCAGCAGCAGCGGCACATTGTGAAAACTGCAATTTTTCAACGCAACACGCACTAGACGTACGGTATTCCCAATTTTTGGTAACTAGGCATCGGCCACTTTACAGAGAAAATTCGTTTTTTGAGTAACAAAAGATCTTTCAAGCGGAACGATCACGAAAAGATCGTTAATCGCGCCAAAAAAATCTCGGATTTTTCTGAAATTTCGTCTACCCTCACTAATTTGGCCCTTGCGGCCCCGAAGGTGTAATCAGAATTTTTGTAGAACATCAGTCTTGAAATAGCAAGTTAACAAGGACTCTACATTTCCTAGAAAATCATGGGTCCTGAGGCGATTGATTGCGATCTCATGTGCACAATACTGTAGTATGATGACCGTTTGTTGCGGAAACTAACTATTTCCGGCCGTTTCGAGCGATTCTAATTGCAAGAGCGTTCCTCGAAACCTCGAATAGGTCTCGATCGACCCAGGAAACACATGCTCGAGATCGCAAGCAATCGCCTCAGGACCCATGATTTTCTGGATGGCTTGGGCTGGACGAAATGTCAGAAATTTCGTCCACATTTGGCCCTTACGACTTCGATGGTGAAATCAGAATTCTTGTAGAACAGCTCAAATCACTGTTCTTCGGGCGATTGATTGCGATTTAATGTGCAAGATACTGTCACATTTTGACTTAATGTTGCCAAATTAGGCAAAAAATTCAAAATTTAGTTTTTTAAAATAAAATACAATAAAAAACAATTTTTTAGCAAATTTAGAAAAAGAAAAAAGTGGACAAAATACCAAATTTTAACACCGCCGACTCGACACCGCCGTTTAGGGACCGCGCATTAAGAATCCGGACAAATATCAGAGATGAAGGCAGATAGCCTCAACTGAGCTTAGCGCTCAGCCTAAGCTCATTTATGGTTGTCCAACGCTCTAAGAAGCGGGCACATTGTTGTTCATATTCTGTTTCCATGTTGTTGAGGATTTATTTGTTTTTTCACACATCGCTAATCTCCAGTTAATAGCCTTTTCCTATAATCTCGTACACTATGTCGCCTCTCTCTCTCTGCTCCCAAAATAGCCCTCACAGAGACCCCCTCCTGTTCGCATCACCCTTTTGACCGAAATTCACTTTTCTCCTTCTCCCCCCTCTAACCACATTTCGCGCTTTTTCCGCGCGTTTCGCGCGACAAAGAAAGACGGAAACCACAGAGGATAAGTGCTCGAATCGGGTAATTGAATCACCAATTCGCGCGTCTTCGACTGACGTCATCGTCGGTTCTCTCTTTCTTTTCTAGCCGCTCCTTAAGCGGCGCTTTATCGTCTCTTTCGTCTCCTCGTCTTTCGGCTCGGTTCGGCTTTCGGATGCGCCGCGTGGAACGCAAAAACATTTATTCAAAATCAATACAAATAATTAAATATTAATAATTTAGCGATTTGTGCGCCGAGAAAACGCCGCTTTTCTCGCTCTCATCAATTAGAAAAGCGAGCGCACGGAGCCTACAATTTAGAAGCCTATTGGGAACGTGCATTTTGCATAATTTCAGCGTCGATTCGATCGACTTTGATGATGCAAATTGCAGGAAGTGGCAACACTTGTGAACGTGGAGTGCCACCGCCGCCGCGATGATAGCAAAGTGTAAAGCGGTGAAACGTGACCGCCGTTTCGAATGTTGCAATAACATTGCGGAAATCGATTGTTGGAGTGACGGATTATGTGGCGGACGCAAAGATCAAGGTGGTGCGAGCGAAGAGAGGAGAGAGAGACGGCAAAGTGACGAGTGAAATGCTTGAATTGTAGATCAGAATGTAGGATCAGCTTTTAGCGCAGACGTTTAGCCAACTCGCAAAGTTGCAAAGTTACTTTAAAGGGACATCGCTCCAAAAAAGTCACAGATTTTTTTGAAATTTCGATATCCCTCAACAGTCAGCCCATGCAACCTCGATCGTAAAATCATCGCGACCTTGAATTGGTCTAGATTGACCCAGGAAACACATGCTTGTGGCTATTTGGCTGCGAAACGATGAAAAATCGAGTTTTGCGGTTGCGCGCGTCAACGATAGATCAGCAAATGACACATTTTTTGCCCTTTTTCGGCCAGGAAGCCGCGAAACGGTGTTTCCTGGGTCGATCGAGACTAATTCAAGGTCACGAGGAACGCTAATGCCATCAGAATCACGTGAAACGACCGAAAGCAGTCAGTTTCCGCAACAAACAATCAAAATACGACCGTTTCGTGCACATGAGATCGCTCGCCAATCGCCTCAGTCCCCGTTAACTTTTGAGACTGAGCGGTCCTACAATCGTACAATTTCAGGTTGCAAGGGCCGAATTAGTGGGGGTGGACGAAATTTCAGAAAATCTGAGATTTTTTGGAACGATGTCCGTGTCCCTTTAAGATCAAATTATCTTAAATCTATTAAAAATCTGAAATTAAATGTTATTTGGCTAGAAATTAGGAATGGTAATTTCTGGTTGTTGGCGAGTGCAAATGAAAGGAAAACGGGTAAATGCTAAGTTTGGAACAGTAAAATCAATCTCTAAAGAGCAAATCTCTAAATTTAACTAAAACATCAAATTTCAAAAGTAGAACTGCGCAATAAACGCCTTCAAAACTACCAAAAAAACGTTGTTGTCAATGATGTTAAGCCGATATGCCAAATGCCAAATTTTCAGGTTTTCACGTTTTGTTTTTATGTTCGCAAGTCGTAAATCCAAAGTTTTTCAAAGTTGAAGCGCAATTGAAATTGAAATTAGCTCAAATGACGCTCATCGAAGGGCTGTTTTGCGTCATGGTTTGCGTCCGATTAGCATGTGCTCATAAAAAATGTCAATGCTGCTGTTATACGATTGGAACGTCCTTCCTACGCTTAACTATGTTTTTAGCCGAATTCTCAATGAGTAACTCCACAAGCGCCATCCCTTGTTTGGTGTTCTCAGTCAACAACAAGGTAGAATTTTTCGGTCGACTGAAAACTGCATAAATCAGCCAAAAGGGGGAACAAAAACATCGTCCAGGAAGTGGAAGCAATCGATTTTCAAGCACAGTGCACCAGTTAGTAGGCCAATTGCCGTCAGAACTGAAATCAAATAAGCCTACCTGGCCATGAGTCGTTGGTCCCGCGTGGCCTCACGCGCCAATCGTACTCCTTGAGCACTCGTTGAATAATGTCCTGCTCCTTGAGCTTCTTCTTCGCGCCAACGCTCGTTGTGAGCAGCACCGTCAGCACAAACCACAGAAGCATTGCTCGTCGGATTGCTGGGATCCTAGGACGAAGGCGGACGACGCATCGCTCCACACACAACGGTGGCGGTGAGGACAACGAAGACGACGAATTTGGGGGCTGTGTGGCGGCAAACAGCGCTGTAAACGAGCGATTGAAGTCACATGTAACGGATAGATTTTTGAGCCAAAAATATTCGCGCAAAAAACAACGCCACGCGTTCAGTTTGACTGACGGTCAATTGACTTGAAATGGACAGGCGGCGGCGGAGAGAGGACGTTGCGGGAGGAAGTAACAGATCAGGTGAGTGGCCATATACGAGGCAAAGTTGGAATTTTTAAAATGGAGACCTAAATTCAATTTTTTTTTAATTTCGAATTTTTCTGCTCGATAGAAGAGTGCTTTGTCCAAAAAGTCGACAAAGTTGGTTTATAGATGCCTGTAAATTCTGAAATGAGCGCTTGCAAACGTGCTCTGATCAAATTAGATTAGATTAGATTCAAAATGCTGAAATGAGGCACGGAGAATATCAACAACAAAAAAATTGAACAATTCGTTACGAGACGCTTCAAATATTTACGAAAGGAAAGCGCAAAGTCAAGAAATTGAGCACTACCAGATTAAGCCCAAATGACAAATGAAACATTCATTTAAGTTTTGTTAAAATAATTTAGAAAAAAAATAAAAATTCGAATTAAAATCATTATGTGCATTCGAGTCAAAACGCTGTCAAAAACAGGCTTGGCAGTGTTAGTAGTATAAATAACATTTTTTGAAAATTCTATAATTTTTGTTAAACTGAAATGCGCTAAAATCCTAAAAAAAAATTAATTTCTTTGCCATTTGATTGCCAATTTTTACCAAAAAAAAACGTTTGAAACTCATGAAACAAGCGCCTACAGTACACCAGTCCGTATTTGCACCGCCCTAATCCAGCGCCCCTTTGTTTCACACACTCCCTCGCACTCCCATGAGTATATTCTGGTCACGCGATCCCGTTTTTGCGCCCAAAATCGCAGCGGAAAATCGCAACAACAACAGGAACAGGTAAGAGGGCAATCAAAATTGCGGCGGCGGCGGCCGCGTGAGAACAAAACGTTCTCCGCCCGGGTGGACGGAGAGATGAGAGAATTGAAATATGAATAGGAGGCGCTTTTGATTACTCAGCCTCAGGGCATATGCTCGTCGGGGCCGCTTTCGCAGTGTCTCTCGCAGTTGTTTGCATTTGACGTTTTCTCGCGTCGTCGTCGCCGCCGCCGCCGCCCGACGGAATTGTGGGCGGCGCTCTGAGCTGTCAGCGACGACGACAACGGCGGCAACGAGCGCACAGGACACTCTAAACGGGCTTCAAACGTCGTCGCCGCCGCCATAGTCGAAAGGAGAGAAGAAGGAGAGCAAATCGACGCTTTCCGCACGTCACTTTGACTTTTGACTTGCAGAGGCGGCCACGCGCGCGCTCACCTTCGGCCGTGGCTTCGGCTGCGTTGATCAAATTGCCGTTGTCAGCGGCTGCCCAAAGCGAATTTGTGTGTCGATAGTAATTAGGTTAATTGTGGCCGATGGCGGCGAGCGCGGAGAGCCGTTGGAGGGTCGCTGCTGCTGCTGCTAAGAGGAGGAGGGATGCGACCGCCGCTGGACAATGGCGACAAATTTAGGATGCGACAATTGGTTAGTACAGTTGGGGCGGCAAGCGAGTATTCGTTCAATCCAATCATGGAAATCGAGTGAAAAGGGCTTGTGAACCTCGAAAAGACCTGATTTGAAGCTTGTGGCGGGGCATGTGGTCAGAAAAACAGGGAACTAGATAGAGGAGGAGCGGAGCGCAGTTAAACGCTTTGTTTCCTTGAATTGGAATCACCGAATTGAAAGCACTTTGAGCGCTGAGATGAGGAAAATCAAGAATTTAAGAGACGGACGTCTAGTCTGAAGTTGAAGTGATTTGGAATTACTCGGGCGGACGTGCGCTTAGAGTGCGGCACCCCAAGTGCGTTCAGCTTAGAAGCCGACAAAGCAAGATGAAGGAAGCTCTCTGCAATATTGTTTTCCTCAAAAACCACGATTTTGAAAACGATCTGAACATGCCTTTAGCTCTAACAATTTGGGGGTCAATAAAACAGGTGTTTTTTAGTCTGAAAATTCGTCTGTTCGGGCAACAGCAACGCCATCTGATGACTGTTGAGGAGGGAATGAGGATTCAAGCTCAAGAATCAAGCAAACCGAGTGAAGCAGTGAAGTTTGAGCACTGATTCACTGTTGAACATTCCGAGTTCAGACGGTAGCAAACAGCATTCCTAGTCCAAATTGAGCTTACAGCAACATAGGACATGTCAAATGCCAAAACAGTGGGACGTTTATTGGAAAATGGGCCATTAATGCGCTTGAGGCAAAATTCAAAAGTACAAAACGAGAGGCTGAAGCTGGCTAAAGTGACTTGAATTGGTTATTCGCTTCTCAAAGTGCAGTCAGCGCTTGAGTAGCAAAGAACAGAAAGGACAGCTCCGCTTTTAGGGTCTACTGTGTGGTTTACGGTAATGCGCAGTCACGCGGCAAAATGGTGAAGTAAATCAACGTAAAATAATTAGCAAAAAATAAGGATCTAAGCGGCCTGGGATCGATGGGTTCTCTTCCTGCATCAAAATCGCAATAACCCACAAATGACGTCAACTTGGAAGCTAGAACGCGCGTGTTAACCACACACACTCACTCAGAGTCACTGGAGACGAGGCGAAATACACATTTTAAATTATTCATGACGTTCTTACCAGGCAAACAATAAAATTCGCACGTTCAAACGCCAAAAACTGATCGGCTGGTATGTCCCTGAAAAACTAATCAGAATCACTGTTTGTTGCGCATTTAAAAGCTATTCGTCTCAGGAGTCAAGCGTGTTTGAAAACATTTGACACGCTGGAAATATTCATGAATGACGTTCTCAAAACTATAAAAGTCGCACGTTCAAACGGCGAAATACGTCGGCCGGCTAACAACGAGAAGGAACTGATGGTTAACGACGTTCTCGTCGGTGGTTTCTTCGCCTCCATTCCACCGCGTTCAAATATTAATATCCTGGCGCCCTCGCCCCGAAAAGTCAACGAGAGTTGCATTGTGTCAATAGGGCGGCGGAGATCGCTCCCCGACGCTAAAACACAGCAACGCAAATCCATTGAATTTATTTATTTTGGCGTCCAGGTTGACGATAGATCGAGCATGTGGATTGAGGTTGCGATGCGGAGGGGAATTCAATAAAGGAGGCTCTAAAAACCACAACTGAGAGGGGAACTTTGGTATTGTAGGATTACATTCGAAACACGCCACGTGTGTGGTCTTCTTTGTACGTCTGTCTGGTTTTTGTTTCTTTTCAAAAGCGGTTACGGAAAACGTTAAAAAAGGAGTAAAATCGAAAATCTTTTCATAATTGTTGTAGGTGAGGCTCTTCTGCGTCTTTTGCACCCAATTCCGCACCAATCTGTGGAATTTGAACGCGGTAGGAGTGATTTGTTTTTTGAAAACAAGGAATTGCCATAGCTTTCTTCAAATTTCACGGATTGGCGTAGAAATGGACAAAAGAGCCCAACAAACAATTGTTATTGACTCTGAAATTGAATTTTTTGATTTTTGAGAGGAAAGCTGGCATTATCGGCTATGGTTGGGGGTAAGGAGCTCTTTGAAAGAGTAGAGCTTAATAGAAGCAATAAGGTTTGACAGAAGACGGTGAATTAGCTGATCAATTTCTGTAAATAGCTCCAAAACAACTACATTTGTGGCTTCAGCTTTGTACTCTGTCGGACATCACCACGACGCCAAAAGAAGCCGAAAGCACCCCGTAGAGCTGAATCCTTTCGCGCCAAGACGACCACAACGCGAGCGTGTGGATTACAAAGTTGCGATAAAATGGGAATTCTATAGAAGAGGCTCTCTCCACCACTCCTCTCAGCCAAGAAGACCCTCGTGCGCGTTGCGCGTTCCTCCGCCGAAGGTATCCGATTTCGCGCGCGCCAAATCGACATATTTGCGCAAAGGGACAAAAATTGAATTTCCCCTCTAGTGAGTGCGGAAAGCTCTTTGAAAGGCGGCGCGCATTAGTGGCGGAGAAGGGAGGAAGTAGGAACGCGAGAAGGCACGATTTGGTCAGGACAACGACGAGAAGGAAGGAGGAGAAGGACGATTAGCGATTAGCACTTGAACGACTTCCCGCAGCGGCAGATTTGCCGCCAATTGGCGAACGCACGAATTCTTCTCTCTGATGGCAACGGCGCAACACAATGGGCGAGGAGGTCCGGAGCGGAACCGCATTTAATCTGGACTTTTTTTGTCTAAACGAATGCAGGAGGGCGACTTAAAGCGTTGAAGAAATGGACTGCGATTAAGGTGCGTTTCGAGAATCCTTGATCAGCTTCGTTTTTGTCCTGATAGTGGCCCTGAAAAGCTCACAACAATGCTAATTCAAAAGCGATGCTAAGTGAAAATTTGCATTCCAAGAAGAAGAAAACGTAACTTACGGGGCTATTATTATGCTGCGCCAGGCTCTGCTGCGCATTTTGCGCCAAAATTCACGCAAATCGGTGGATTAGCCCCAAAGTAGTAGGGATTTCAATTTTTGGCTCAATGCAACTCTGTATTTTGGTGATGAAACAAGCGATTATACGTCAATCGGATTTGATTTTCGGGTGTTTTCATGCAGTAAATGCATAAAACAGAACGGGAGGTCCAAAGAAAGGAGCAAGGGCGTACGAAAAGAAGAAGAAAAACATGCTGATCTGGCAATGTTTCGTTATGAGAGCCTAGCTCCAATCCAGCTCGTGCTCGGTTTTTCAATTTTCCTTTTTTGTTCCTTTTTATGCACTTATTGCATGAAAACACCCGAAAATCAAATCAGATCGACGTATAATCGCGTGTTTCATCACTAAAAGTCAGCGTTGTATTGATTTCCGTTTAATTCCTCGTGGTACGACTCTGCACGTTGCGACTTGGCAATCAAGGTTGAAAAAACGAGACACAGTAGCGCGCGCTGCGCGTTTTTTCGAAATGCGACCTTCAGATTAATCCGACAATATCCAGCTCGTAATTTTATTCAATTAGCCATGTTTACATGCTTTTTAGGCTGCTGATCGTACCAAGAACATCTTAATTAACGCTGTTTGCACCAAAGTGCGACGAACGCGTGACGTTGCATAAACAGCAATATGCCCAAGCATCCACAATTCAGCACTTTGGCAAATTAAGACAAATTTATATTCAAAGTGAGCTTTGTGCAACTGCGAAATGGAGTAATTTGACCGTTGGTGGCAGGCGATAATCACACGTTGCTATTGATGGAAGCGCTACAGAACTGTTCAGTGTTAAATCGTTCTACATGCGACCTTATGTGCCAACATACTGCTATAACAAATGATCGTTTTTCCTTTATAACACGTCCATTGACAACCCAACCATGTTAGCCTAAAACTAGGTCAAAAATACAGAAACGATGCAAACTTTAAGCCCTTTTAAAACAGCTTCTTTTGCTTTTGGTCGAGCGTAGATCAAAAATAGTTTTGTCGTCATTGTGGCGTCACTTCCTTGCTTTTGAGAGAGATCAAATAGCGGGCAACGATTGTTTCAAGTCGGTCGTGCGTCGCACGGTATGAGCGACAAGACAATCAGGTTATGCTGCATTCAAGCAGACATGGCAACAAAGGTACCGAGGATCACTCCACGACTCTCGAAAGCGCATCCCTAACGATCACATTTCCCTTAAACACCCGCAACTGCGCGCTTCACGGAATCGTATGGAAATTTGACTCTTGGAGAACGAGAACTAGGATCTCACAATCCCGCATCTGACACCGACAACACACAACATTCCGACATTTATATCCTCCCAAACATCTCCATATGACATTTTCCTAATACCAGAAAAGCCTCAAAACATGAAAATAACATGAATAACCCGACTTCCTACTTGGATTAACGTAGCGGTTGGATCAAATTCAATTAGATATTCCGTGAAGAGCATAACAAAGCAAGAAGGAGGAGTAAATAAGCGGATTTAAGGAGATGAAGAAGAGTAAAGATTGGGAAGAGTGTTGAGAAGTTGAATAAAACGAATCGATGATGAAAGGAGGGTTGTCGAACGAGGTTCTAAGTGAATTTGCAAAGGTTGCGGCGACGGCCTAATGCACGTCACTGGTGAATATTGGTCAGAGGAGCGCGATTTATGGATCTAACCAACGTTGGAAAAGCGCAATTTTTGAGAAAATCGGAAAAGTGTTCCAAAATCACACTTCTCTTCTGTTCATAATCATCCTGTCCCGCTGCTATCAAAAGAGCAAAAGAAATCGGTGGTGTTGAATTTGATGCCGGCGATTGAGATCTACTCGCAGTGATTTGTGTCACCCTAAAGATCAGTCGGCAATACGGAGAACGATGTGCCATTCAACCTTAAATATTTAGTAGTTGTGACGGTAGATTACATCAAAGCAAAGCAAAGCCGCCAACCTGCCTGGCGCCGCCAGCTGGGCGCCGGACAACTGGGCGCCAAGAATTCGGTACCAGGCTAATTTTGTGCCTGGCCGTAACACGCTTAAGCTTCGTTCTTGACTAACCACATCGTAACTGACTGCCTTAGTGGTATAGCCTAGTTTTTGGATTACCTCACTTTATCAATCAACTTTAAGACGTGTTTTACTTGGCACCAAAAGATCAATGTACCAAATTTACTGGGCACCAAGATGACCGGCGCCAAGTCTTGGTGCCAAGTCGGCTCTCCGTTACTCTCCGCATTTTGCCCCCAAAATGGCTAGCCTGGCTAGCGGCTATTATTCCGGCCATTCAATTGGTCAACCGGAAGTTGAAAAATGAGTCACAAAGCCGGAATACCAAAGACACCTTGTTTATCGAAAGCACAACTTCACATAACTTCACGCTCCTTCAACATCTCATTTCCAGCTGTTTCGCAGCTGCGTAAAGTAGATGTTTGCCTCTGCTCGCGCTGTTTCCGATGTTTGACGCCGTGATGAGTCAAGTTCTACCGTAGGCGACGGTGCCACTCTTCGACGTTTTCCGTTGCCGCACCATCGGTGTTTCACTAATTTCGCGATTTTCGGATGAGTCCTAAAGACCAAAATTCATTCAAAAAATTCTAAGCAAACTACCGTATGAAGTAGAGCGGAAACATAATAGCCATAACCGCCATGAAAAAGGCGATGAACGATTTCTGTAGCCAGAAAGCGTCGGTCAAATCAACGAGCAGAATGGAAGTGTAGTTAACAAGGAACGTGTAGACATTTCTAGACAGCAGACATCACATGAGGATGTCTAGATTGAGTTGTGTAACCTACGCGATAGCGTCTACAACCAGGACTTTGAGGAGTTGCTTCGATGTTCGTATGTTCTCCATGATTTGATATCGATGCGAGAGTCGTCGCTGCAGGTCAATCTTCCAGCGCCGCTTACTGTGCTGTCGGATGATGAGAAACATCCGAAATTGTGATTCGTTTCAAGAGCCGAATATTTCACGTTTCAAAACGATATTTGGTTTTTAGGTCATTTAGTTGATGACGTGACTATTAGAGGAGCCACCAGGGCTTACCAGTGTTTCTGATTCAGACTACTACTATCAGGGAAGCTGATTTAAAGGGACTCCTTCATGAATGACGAGACGGCGGAATTTTTGGTGAAGTCAAAATTTTAGGCGATTACCAAAATTTTCGAGCATTGGAATTTAGGGGGCGGCTTGAAAAGTTGGGTCTTGCAGCGCCTTGATTGCGCGCCGCTGGCTGTCAACTGTACTGTATTGTTCTTCCAAATCACCGTTTGTTGGCCTTGTCGACTTTGACTCGTGGAAAAAGCGATTTTTTGCTTTTCTCGACCCGACGGCCGCAATTCTGTGTTTCTCGGGGCGTTCCTGACCAATTCAAGGTCGCGAAGAACTCTCATGCCACCAGAATCACGTGACGCACTCAAATCGCTGTAAGACCCTACTTTTCAAGCCTCCCCATAAATTCCAAAGCTCGAAAATATTGGTCACCGCCTAAAATTCTGACTTCACCCAAAATTCCGCCGTCTCCGATATTCCCGATATGCGAAATTTTACATTCATCTGAGAACAGTCGTCATTCATGACAGAGCCATGGCTTAAGACAGCAAGAATGCCGTAGTTTCAGCTGTTCCTAGCTCTAACTGTTAGCATTCAACACGTTTGCGCTATTCGCGCTCTTTTTTCGACAAATAACCGCTTCCGTAAGTTAAAGCGTTCTCGATTTTAATCGATCAAAGTTGCCTGTTTAAAGCCAAAAATTGATGCAATTAGAAATCAGCTGCCGATTCTGGCAAAAAATTGCAGACTTTGATCTTACAATTATTCCAACAAGGTTGATGACGAGCACCGCAATCGGCAGACTCAGCAACGAATACTCGGAGTAGTGTGCTTCGAAGCAGTGCAACAGAAACGGTTTGTCCCAGAATCGTTTCCGAAACGCCTTGCGCATCTCCCATTGCGCCATGCTCTCATCCTCAACTCTTGCCAGCGCCGATTTTACCATATTTTTACAGTACACGCGCCAGAAGAAGAAATATCCATGGAAGGCGCTGATGATCCACTGAAAATGCGCGCGCGGTTACGGGGTTCAGAGCTGTTTCGGTTTACCAAAACGGCCGAAAACAGCAAAGAGAGAAGCCAGAATCTGTTATGCTCGTATTTCCGGGCGTATACGGTAGCGAAGAGACGTTCCAGAGCGATCCAGAACGTGACGGTCATCACAAACGCTGAGGCGGTGTATTCCACGGTGCTGATCCAGAAGGACGGATTCGGTTCAATGCGGAAGAGTTTGTTGATCGCGTGCGTCATCGAGAAAATGATGAAAGCGCACGATATATTCGCCTAAAATTTGCGGTTTTCGGGTATTCTATCTGTGCGCCAAACCAATAAAATTCGTAGATTCAGTTGATAGAACGGCCGCTTGAGGAGGATCAGAAAGTAGACGTTGAAGAGAGGCGCAATGAAATCCATCGATAGCGTGATGTACTCAACCGCGGTTTGGAAGCCTTTCAGAGCAGACATGACGCGTCCCAATAATGATGGAACGGCTGTAAGGAGCGTGAAACTAGCGAAAAGAGGTTTAGCAGGTGCGAATTCGAAAGCAAAAACGACAATTTGCATCTGTTGTCGACATTGACGTCGACGTTTAAAATTGGCTGAAATGAGTCAGTGCCCACTCTCCACTCAGCTTCCTGGAACGGAGACTGGGAATGTAGTGGACTCACAGTTAAGGGCGTTAATTATTTACACTGAATGGCTACTGGGAATCAAAAACAGGCTCGTAGGTAATACAATCAGACCAGAGCTCTGTGCATTGAGGGTCCTTAAAGGTGCTCACGCAAATTGACCAAGTCAATACGTTCAATTAGAGTCTGCAGATTGCACGTATGACCAAATTTGTAGTGATTTTCGGCATGATCACCATTCAGCGATTCAAAGCAGGAAAACTTGTCGCTGTCGGCTTGGCGCCAAGATGACACGTACCAGCAGCGAATTGAGCTCCAACCGCTGAAACTCCTTTTCTTGTCGGTATGGGTTTAATCCGAGCGTACTCAGCTACGTCCGGGTAATTCACGATCGCAAATTCCTCAGAAATGGCGAGTCTGAATCAAACAAAAAGTCGATAGCACTAGGAAACGTTCCATGAGCAGCGCAACTGTCTAAGTTGAAAAGTTGTAAATCACTCGAACTACGCGGCGCCGCCGGTTGAGCGCCGGACGATTGGGCGCCTCGCCAAATGCCATTGTCTGTAAGTAACGCTTAGCACTGTTAGGTATGCAACATGGCACTTGGCTCCCTGTGCCCTTCGAAAGCTGGTAAGCCTAAGTAAGCGTAAAAACGAAGATAAAAGACTATGGCAGTCAGCCTTGTAAGCTGCGCCTAGGGCGCAGCCTTGATTTAGATAGCCGTGCCGCATCCGGTCCTGGACCCAGTTATACATATTTATAACTATATACCTATTTGGCGCCGAGTCAAACGCAACTGAAAGTTGCTCTACGAAGCTGGCGGTAAGTCGGCGTCACCAATTGACTGCTTCGTCAAGTCAATTATTACTGGACTTTAAGTAGAATACAGAGGCTGTGACTAAATTTAACCACTTTATGTGAACTTTTAGCGTTAATGTATTATTGAAAGGTCGATTATGTCAATTTCTCTCCCTGGTAAACGGCCAACGTACTAGCACTCCGGACAGCGTTGCAAGACAAAATTTTGAATTGTCACGGAATTGTTGGAGTCAGCTCCCAATGCCTTCATTTAAGACTTCAGACAGCTGTTCAGTCTAGAGATGATGCATGTGAATGTAGGTGTGGGGTGTAATTCGAGGTTGGCACAGTTCACAAGGTGTCCGGTCAAAAGACATAAACAAAATACACAAAAGACATAATTAAACGCGTCGTAGATTGTTTGTGAGTTTGATATTGTAACTGCCTTGTAACTGAGTGACTGCCGTGTTTTTGGTGACCAGGCTGCGTAGGAGGCAACTGGCGTAAAATGTAATTTTCTGTCTTTTTGTTTTCTGTTTAAAGTACTTAATTGAAATGAATAGAGTTCATTTGACATAATTAGCAACCTAGCTACCTGGTCACAACGCAGTGCGCCCAAGTTGTGCCCTCTTTGGAATCAGAGAGCAAGTTGCGAAACGACACATACTCACAAATGTTAACTGGGAAGCGATCACACGGACCCAATTCTGCGAATTCCGCTCAACTCTCAAGTTCACAGCTGCATGGCTAATTGTTTGCCGCGCCTCCGCTCTCAACTGCAAACCGGAAATCATCAATCAACAGCATCCAAAGCTCAATCTCATCTATTATTCTTGTTTACTCGTTCAGGCATATCCACAAAATTGGACTTTCATCTCATTTCCAGCTATTTTGCAATTGCGTAAAGTAGACGTTTGCGTCGGCTTTCGCTGCAGCGGCGATCGACTCTCGCCGCGAGACTCTCTGCACAACGCGCTTCGATCTCCAGAAGCAGCAACGCTTCAAGTGCTGCCTTACCACTTGCCGCAGTTTGCTGTGTGTCCTGAAAACGAAAAGAAACTCTTTAAAAGTGCCACAGGTGATCGCGTACGTCAAGAACAAGATGGGCAGCATGAGTGCAGCGATGCCAAGCAGCGGGCTGAACAGCACGGTTAGAATTATGTACAGCGGGTCGGTGATTTCCTTGGCCACGGTCGAGTAGTACTGTGAGGTGAAGAAAAACGCAGTTCTGAAATGCGCGTGAAAGTTGGTATTTCCGCTCTCAGAACTCAAGATTTACATGATAAAGTCGGCAAAGAGCACTTTGAGGAGCTGTTTCGAGGTTCGAATGTTCTCCATAATTTGGTATCGGTGCGAGAGTCGTCGCTGTAGGTCTCTTTTCCAGTTTCTTCGATTGAAGAGGTAGATCACAAGGAACATCTGAAAATCATAGCTGAAAGTTTAGTGTGACATTTGTCTTGATCATTGTGGGTCAACGAATGCCTGCTAAAGAAGCCCGCAACAAGAGCAAAACTCCCAAAAGACAAACTTTATCGACCAAATCGTGGTGCTACGGTAGTTGGAAGCAAAAAACCAATTTTATATAGATCCACCCACTGCTCTAGGTTTGTCTGGCTAATCTGCCTGTGAACATAAAACGTTTCAAAGCTCGTATTTCCTAAATTTAGGCAATACGAGCTTTGAAACGTTTTATGTTCACAGGCAGAGTTCACAGGCACAATCCTGTGTTTCCTTGGTCATTCTAGACCAATTCGAGGGTCAAATTTTGTTTCTGAAACTCACCACAACTCCAATAAAGTTAACAACAAGGAAGAAGAGAAGAATCCAAAAAACGGTGTCCTGATTCTCCATATCGTTCACATTGAAGTCCTGCATTCCCTGGCTCTTCATCTCTCTAGTCAACTCGTCGTCAATTTGCTTCTCCGTCCAATCTTTGTGGCTCAAACTGAGTCTTTCTCGGCATTTGCGCACCACACTTTGGGTGTTTATGGTAGCGATGAGAATGTTACCGAAGAGCGCGTTCAGGATCCACTGCAATCGGGCACGTGATTGGGGCTTACTTAGAGGACACACGGCCGCCTACCACCAAAACGCACAAAATGACCGGAATTATCCAGAAACGGACTTTCTCGTAGATTCGAAAGAAGATGGTCGCTACGAGACGCTCCAGCGCCATCAGGAATGTTGCGTTCATAATGACAGCGAGTGCTGCAAAATTGATCATGACCGACCACGCGGTAACCTGACTCCAAACAACGCTTTCCTGCGGATTAGCCACAACAATGTATATTGTAATGCCCAAAATTTGAGTTATCGAAGCGCAGATTAAGGCGATTGAAAAGTTGGCCTACAAACTCAGATCATAAAGGCAATATTTCACTGGTGGTCTTACCAAGATGATCCTCAAATTGAGGTGAAAAAACGGTCGTCGGAGTAGATACACAAAGTAGAGGTTGGTGGGGATTGCAGCCAAAAGAAGTGCACCCCCGAAATACCGCGCTGCAATAGCGAGCGCCTGACCTGTGAGCATATTGCGCTGGAACTGAGTTCTGTGGCCAGCTGCTATTCGCCCATTTTGCCACTTGCCGTAGCGCAGGTGATCTTTGAGGCGAGTTCCTTCCGCAAGACGGTCTAGTTCCACTGGAAATGGGACGTTTCGGAGCGCAGCAGCTACAATCAGAGAAATCTTGCTGTCGAACAGATTCAAGAATCAAGGTTCAACCGGCTGGCGATGATTAGCGGCCATTTAGGGACGCCCCAAAGGTGCAATTTATGTCTTGTGACTCGCTCGTCAAACCGCTAATTGGGGTTTTGACACCTCTCGTGCACCAGATGTTACGCCGACACAAAATCACGAGTCATCGGTGTTGATGGCGTCAGGACACAAAACACTAAATGTGACACTTTTGACAACGCTTGCAAAAAAGTGTGAACTTGGCAGCTGCTGTCTGGGGCAATTAACCAAATTGCTCCATTTTGAGGGTTTTTAAAACAGATTTTTGACCGCACAAAGTGAAAGATAGACGATAGGTCCTCTTGTTGATGTTCTCTGTTCTTCTGGCGTACACAGGCTGTATCGTTGCAATTCATAAACTTACCTGGCTGGGGTCTCGCCGCGATCACGAAGGCGGCGAATCCATGGCGAGGCTGGGACATTGCACTTTGGCTCCCGGCTGACCCGTGCGGCATCTCCGAGTTGGAGTTGGCCGACAGCTAACTTTTTGCGTCAGGGGACAGCGTTCGCGCTTCCCCGCACAAATACACTGTCTTCAATTACAGCTCTACTCTCAAGCTCAATTGTCGCGGAGGCCTTCGCCATGTCTCTATGTGTCCAGAACGACTGTGCAAAGAGCTTCCCCGCTCAAACTTCTTTCTTGCGAAGTTTGAGTTCGTGACATCTTCAAGGTCAACGCCGTTTTTCGTTAACGGTTTTGATCTTATTCGTGACACTTTACTGACGCTGAGTTCTAATTTCATTGCTTTTTCGGTCTTTTGATCTCGCTTTTATTATAAGCACGTATTTTCCAAATAAGTGAATCAGAATCAGAAAAAATTTAATCTTTTTAAACACTTCACATCCGGGGGATACGATGGTACTGCTTTTAGTCCTTTTATGCCAAAAATCACCGTTGCATTCAAAGATGTGTCTTTAACAAGTTACCATTAGAATCTGCGCTTGAGAATCATCACCTACGTGAGAATTTCCAGTTTTCTGAGATTTGCAAAAATTCAAGCAAAATCGCCAAAGTTATTTCGGAGTATGCGGGGAAGCGCGAACGCTGTCCCCTGACGCAAAAAGTTAGCTGTCGGCCAACTCCAACTCGGAGATGCCGCACGGGTCAGCCGGGAGCCAAAGTGCAATGTCCCAGCCTCGCCATGGATTCGCCGCTTTCGTGATCGCGGCGAGACCGCAGCCAGGTAAGTTTATGATAAGTCCATTGCCGGTCACCCTGTGCGCGCGCGATCGCATCTCTGCAGCGGTGCTGCTAGTCCGAGTCAGACGAACAGAGAATATAGTAGCATTTTCGTCTAAAATGCAGATGTTTCCTCTCTGCTGGTCACCTTTACGCTTAAGGTCTCGCTCTTTGAATGGTCTACAGAGATCATAGAACCGTCAAACCACTGATTTTGATATTTTATCGTCCCACAACACATATAAATGGGAATACAGTCGGCTCTATTTCCAGCTGCTCTGCAGCTGATTAAAGTAGGTGTTCGTTTCCACTTTCGCGGCTTCTACCGTTGGCTTCTGCCGCACCACTTGGGTCACTTTCTGCACCAATCGCCTCCTGTGCTCACACAGAATGTGGCGCTTGAAGACAGCGCGCATCTTTGGATGTGTTCTGAACATTGAATCACCATTGGAATCTGCTCTTGAGAATGATCACCTACGTGATGAAAAGAACCGGCAGCAATATTGCGCTTATAGCAGCGACCAGATCGAATGACGCGCCGAGGAATTTAGTAAAATTGCTTTGACCGTTGAAATCAAAAACAAAATGCACTACTAGAGCAAAATAGCACGTTCTGAAAATGCTTTGAATTTGAATGAGCAAACTGAGCATGATGTTACATGATGAAATCGGCGATTAGAGCTTTGAGAAGCTGCTTTGAAGTTCGGATATTTTCTACGATTTGATAACGATGCGAGAGTTTCCGTGCGAGATCGGCTTTCCAGCGTCTCGAGTTGTAGAGGCGCACAAGAACGAAAATCTGGAAAATGAAGGTCAAGAGCGAAAGGCAGCAATTTATGTGTTCTTTACTACTTTGTGCGGTCAGAATCGCGGTCAAAACACATTGATTGGGTGCCATAAATGAGATATAGTGTAATTCAGATTCAGACTCAGCTGACTTGGCTTAGCCTCTTTCATTGCCGTTGGGGATGGATGGCGGCGTAGAGCGTTGCATGACGATAACTAAGCTCAAGCTGAGCTGTAACTTCACGTAAAAATGACTTGTAATTTTTTTTGCCTTTAATTCGCCTTTTAATGTAATGATTTTGACGTTTTTGTGTCCCAAACAATTTGACATCGTCCTAAATAATTCTCAGATTTTTCTGAAATTTCGTCTACCCATACAAATTAGCCCTGCGACCTCAATAATGAGACAGAATTCATGTAGGAGAGCCTCACATTTCCAAAAAAATCACTGGTTTTGGCGTCATTTAAGCTAAGACTTACGGTAGTACTATACCGTTCTTTGCCGCCCAAAAACCACCATTTTCGGCCGTTTTGAGTGATTCTGATGGAATGAGTGCTTCTCACGACCTCGAAGTGGTCCAGATCCGCCATGGAAGCACTGAACATGGAAGCTGAACAGCCGAGAAACGATGATAAATGATTTGTTTCGTTGCGCTCATGCCAAATTGTTAGCATAATATCTAACAGTACTACGTGCTACAGTAGTCCAACCAACGCAGCTCATCAGGCGCCCCACAGTAGTGAGGGGTCGGTCCAAGCCACGGACCTGTAACTTACCAGAACGCCGCTCAAATTGATCGCAATCATCGCAATCAAAACTCCCAGCACTTCCGATCCGCTCATTGTCATTTCGATCTTCATGCATTTGTAGAGATCAGGAAACTTGGCGCCCGCTTCAGGAAAATGCGCTTTTGGGTCTTCTTGTGGGCCAATCTTCATCGCCAGATCCTTTGCAATCTCCCCAAGTTCCATTGCGCATCTCGCTCGATTCATGATGTAAAACGAGAAGACCACGTTTGCCAGCCACTAAATTCTTCGATTTAAGGACTTGAAGTTGGAGCCGAGGCCTACCATAACCACACACAAAGCGGCCGAAATCCACCACACTCGACTGTTCTCGTATTTCTGCGCAAAGACCGTTGCGAACACTCGCTCCAGCGCCATCCAGATCGACGCGTTCATTATGAGGATCATTGCGCCGTTGTGCACTACTTGCACCCAGAAACTGTGCTCGACACGGAATACGGTAATTTTGGGCAGGAGGAAGAGGAATATCCGCAGGACGGTGATGACGATGAGACTAAGGGAGAAATTGGCCTGAAATGAAGTTTGAGGAACCGGAATGGAGACGTTTTTGAGTTTCGTAGACCCCAACCTTAAATCGTCATTTACAGTTTACAATCCTTTGACAGCTAGCGAGAATTGTCAGGTTCCATAGCCCATACAGCACTCAGAAGTTTTCGTTAAACCAAATTGGCCGATTTCTGCTTTTTCGTGTTCCTCGGTCAACTCGATCTTAAAACTTCCTATTGCTACGACACCCTTGGCGATAAGTTTAGCTAGAAATCTCAAAATGGAAACCCTTCGGTTGCTTTCTATTCTTACTAGGTACCTGTTACCCGTTGAAGTGAATTTTACAATATTTTTCTTACAAACAACCTGGAAAAATAATTTTTTTTTCAAATTTAATTTAATCAAATTTCAAAATTCATGTATTTTTCGGGATGACCCCGGTTCAATCTGACTGGACGGTGAACATTAGTAACTTTGAAATGCGCTCGTTCGCTATCCCTTTATTTCCCCCTGTGTACAAATACATGCTTTATAACTTTTTGGTGGTGACCCGGTTTCATGAACCCATTTGATTGCACAGATAACGTGATTACTTTTAAATTTTCATTTTTCCTTTTCACGTTTTCACATCATACATTCTAAATAAACCTCAAGTCACCCTTTGAACTCTGAATTCACTCGTTCACCCCAAATTACAAACTGTAACTTATTTAGTTTACCGGCAAGCGCCGGCAAAGCCAGCGCTTGCCACTTGACCCGGTACACATTTGAAATCACTTTTCAAAAACTGACCAGCGCTGGCCACTTCTTTGAACCATCTGGGTCTCGAACGGAATTTCTGAAGAAATGTTCCAGAACATTCTATAAAGTGTAATAAGGAATGAAACTGACCAGCGCTGGCCACTTTGCAAGGATGAATTAAAAAAGTATTAAAATCTGACCAGTGTTGAACAGTTTAAACTCCAGTTAAAATTCTTGTGCGTTATGGAACTTTCTGGAGCATTCATGTAAACAATCGCTTTAAGATCCATTTTTTTATTTGAACTTTGTAATCCATAAACCTTTTGACTCTTTTTTTTTTAATTTTTTGATTTTTAAATTTTGACTTTTCTCTTATTGAGCATTCCCAACAACGCATGCAAATTTCAAGCGCTTCTACTAACTGGCCAGTACTGGTCACTTTTGAATCCTTATTGCTCCTTATGGAATATTCTGGAAGTTTCGCGAAAGACCATCAGAAAATCGTCGTGAGACCAATCAATTTTTATTTTTGCTGTAATTGTTCGTAGTTCAAACTTTATAAAATTTTACCGTTTGACTTTTGAAGTTAGTTGTTTGGAATTTGATGAAACTGACCAGTCCTGGTCACTTTTATGCTTTTTAATTATTTTTTTTTTTTGAAAATTGGTTTCTAAAATTTAACACTTTTTTACCTGTGTACCTTTTACCGTATACCTGTGTACGTTTCGAATGTTTTCCGTTCGGGAATCAAGTGCCGTTTATCGAATCGTAACGCTTTTTCCCAGTTATAATTGTATATATAAAGTGATAAACTCGTTGCTTGTCTGCCGGTCGCTCTCAGCGCCTAAATTGCCAAGACTGTCGCATCTTCACGCAAAATCCGCAGATTTAGGTGAAACAACGGGCGATTTGGGTCTCTAATGCAGCATGGATCATGTCGGCTTCCCTTGAGATCCCAAAAACGCGCGTTGAGCTCAGGCGTTTGTGGCTATCACACCGTTTCCATGAAAAATGCCCATTTTTTGGCATAAAGCGTCAAAGTACGCACACGACGACTGAGCAATTGAGAGCGGATGCCTGGGTCCGCCCTGATGCTGGTTCTATCAACGTGTTTGAGATCAAAATTGACGAAAATGTTTGTTTACGTGTGCAGCCGACGAGTCAGAAGTTGAGTCGGTCGACTCAAAGGACCACAAGCTCGCCTTGTGGCACGAATGAATAAGATTTTGACGAGTTACGCCAGCTTGCAGCTGGTCTCAGTTTTATCCAGCCGCAGTGATTTTTGAAATATGTGGTTCATCATTAATTAAGGCTTTTTCGTTGATTTTCACCTGATTTTAAAGGTTAAACGCTTCAGACGCACAGATTAGTCAGTTCACGTGTACTCTAATTAATGTTTAACCGACAGGTTTGATAATTACCAACACTGTATCGTGCATCCTCACTCACCAGCATGATCCGCAGATTGAGGTGAAAAAACGGGCGTCTCAGCAGATATAGAAAATAAACGTTGATTACTGGAGCAACGAAATCCAGAAACAGCTCAAAATACTCCAAAGCTGGGAGATTCCTGTCGTCCATTCCTGAAAAAATAATCAGCTGTTTCAGCCACCAACAAGAGGCGAAGAGCAGCGCGGAAGCAACGCGTTAGTCGCTCTGATTAACGCGCTGCAACTTGGCGATGAATTACATTAGCGAATAAGTGCATTTTGCAAATTGAGAAGCTGAACGCGAGCAACCTCCACTTTGCATTCTTTGGTTGACGAAGCGAAAATAGCATCTCGGAACGTGGGAAAACATGCGTTTGTTGGATTGGCCAATGAGGAACCACGTGAGTTGGGTTCTCTGTGTGCGCGAGAATTAGAGGTACAAATCCCACTTAGTCATAGTTGAGTTTTATTACAGAAAAAAATTGATCAGAGCGTTCTCGATGTGAGAACTCAACGATTTGAGGCTGTGGCACAGCTGGAGGACAACATTTTCAAGCACCAATAATACCCTGAGGGTTCGTATCAGTCCACTATGTTATTAGAAGTAGGAAATTGCGTTGCAATTTGCACGTTTGTGACGGTTGCGGAATTAATTATCAACAAAAGATTACAAACATTGACAGCAATGACCGAGATCTCATTTAAAGCGATTTGGAGAAGCTTGGGCACAGCGTTGTTAATGAGAAATAAACGCTGCAGCGCACGCAATGCTCGCATTTGTTTTGTTTTTTTTACTTTTATTTTATTCAACTTTATCTGGGTGATGAAGCGATCAAAAATCGAGTTTTGGTCAGCAAATAGCATTTTTTTGCCTTTTTTGTCCAGAAAGCCACAAACCTGTGTTTTCCGGGTCAATCGAGACCAATTCGAGGTCGTGAGGAACGTGAAACGCACGGAAGTAGTCAGTTTCCGCAACAAACGGTCAAATTAAGACCGTAAAGACAAAATTTTAGGAAAATCTGAGATTTTTTTGAAGCGATGTCCCTGTTCCTTTGTGCGTTAGAGCCGGCTCTGTGGTTTGGCTAACAACGATTTTGCGAGCGCGTTCGTGCCATCAGCGCTACTGAAAATGACCCAAACTGATGCAAGCTATGATCATAATTCAAAACAGAATTCAACAAAGACAACGCGTTATTCTTACGTAAACTGACTTGCATTGGAACTTGCAACTGGCAATATACTACAGCTGCGCAACATTGATGTCCGCAGGGCTTGCGTATCATGAGGCATAAATGCAGTGTCGATTTACTGCAGATTGCTGCAAGGTCTTTTTCAAGGCATGCAATTGGCTAACATCAATAATTTATCATTTGCAATGTTTATCACAATTTATGAGAGCCCTGAGAAGGCCACACGAGAAGATCGTAACAGGGCAAACCGGCCGGTTTGCAAGCTTTTCGCCGATATCACAATATTTTAAAGGTATATACTATAAGCGCCCCTTTAAGCGCCCATTTTACGCGAAATATAGAAGACAAACTAAACCCAGTTTTCAAAGCCGCCTAGCGAGTTCATAAATCAGCCAATTGTGATTTCAGGCTGCCGTACAAGGTTCAAAAAGCATGTCATTAATTGCGCCAAAGTGCCTGGCACAAAACGACCGAATTTACTTGACGCGCGGGCGATCGCAATAACATTAGGCGAGTAAATTGATTTGGGTCTCTAGAGCAGCATGAATCAGGTGCGCGGCTTCCCTTGAGAGCTCAAAGAACGCAAGTTGAGCCCAGGTGGTTTGTGGTTAACACACCGTTTCCACGAAAATGCCCATAATTTTTGGCATAATGTGTCCAAGTACGCACACAACGAGGGCGAAGGCAGATGCAACAAGCGCTGGAATTGACGCAGGTGGGCCGCTTTATGAACGTGTTTGAGATCAAAATTAACGATTTGTTTAGACCGACTCGATAACCCACAAACTGCGCCGTTTGCCTTGTGGCCCGCGCATAAAAATTTTGAGCCTCACTCACCAGCATGATCCGCAGATTGAGGTGAAAAAACGGGCGTCTCAGCAGATAGACGTAGAGCTTTTAATTTTGCGAGTTTCCAATAATTCACAAATTAGAATGAACAAAGAGACAAAAAATCGTGTTGACTGTAATTTAGCAACTCGCCATTCCGTGTGCTTTCAACGCGGTGTTTTGAAATTTCATTAATTTTCCAATCTTTTGATCTCGTTTCTATTTCGGCGCGTATTTTCCACAGCAAACAGCTGCTTGCTAAACAATTGAGTGACAAGAATTCATGTTCTTCACCTCACATCAATTCACATCAACACAATGCAAAACACATATGTAGTAGAGACAAACGGCGGGATCGGGAGGCGAGCTGCCGCTTCATGTTGCTGTTCTCTGAAAAGTTTTCTGAGGATGTTGTGAAACTTCTAGCATGGAACCGCTGGCCATGAGAACCATTGTAATCAAACGGATGAATGGCTGTCTGGTAGTGGCACTTGGCATGCGAATCTCTGACAATGCAAACTGCCTAATCTGCTCAATCATCTCTTCAAATTCCACGACTTTTCCAAGTCCTTGAAATAGAGTGAAGACTCTGCCTGCGCTACGGAATCGGTGAGTCGCACAGGAACGACTCTAATCTGCATTTGCTTTCTGTTCCCTTTTCGGCCGAAATGACGTCTCACTACCGAGCGCATTCTCGAATGGGTCCTAAAACGTTCAGGTTACTGTAAATGTCTCCGCAAATCTCCGCTTACGTAATGAACAAACAGGGAAGGAAAATCGCGCTGCTGGCAGCGACGAAATCGAACGAAATCGAGAAGAAATCGGAGAGGAAGTTCCCACGCCCGTGCACTGTGAAGTAGTAAAGCGCTGTGAAGAACATCAGAGACCTGCAAGCGGGCAACTGTCAAGCAATAAGGACCTCAATCCACGTCACTCACACAACAAAATTGGCGATTAGCGCAATTAGGAGCTGCTTGGAGGTGCGAATGTTCTCCTGAATCTGATATCGATGGTTCAGATTCTTCCTCAAGTCCTCTTTCCAACATCTTTGGTTGTGGCGGCGAATGACGAGAAAAACCTGAAAACGACCATTTGGAGAACAAAGTTGCATGTTTGAGGATTTTACCAAAACGCCTATAAAATTCAAAGTGAGCGCGACGATGAGCACAGTGCACACGAACGTGTCGTGCGTTATTTTGGTGCCGTATTTGTCAATGAGCGGTGGATCGTAGCGGCGTCGATAGGACATGTAGAACGCAAAGGAGGAGTTGAGAATCCACTAAAAACAGTTGTTTTTTTGTAATTCTAGTAGAATTATTCGTTTTAGGGTTTTTGGGGAGAGTTTTGACGTGTACCATGACCAATCCAGTGCAAAAATGTTCAGCTTTAAATTGAAAACAAAAAAGGAAATTCCATCTATTGCCCACTATTGCGGCCTCGATGGTAAAATCAAAATTTCTGTAAGACAACTGAGATAGCAAAAGTTAACGTGGACGTTACATCCTAGAAAATCATGGGTCCTGAGGCGATTGATTGAGGTCTCATGCGCACGATACGGTTGGAGGGAATTTCGGGGAAAACCGAAAAGAGCATTTGTAGTGTTCAAAACGTATTTTGCTGTTTTTCGCGACCCTGGTGGTAAAGGCAAAATCGTTCTACAGGACGCTACAGTAGTAAGCCACAAACTGAATTTAACCAGAAAAAAGTGGTCTTACGACGGTCAACCTGAGAGTTTACGAAAACGCACTTACGATGAAAGCGGAACAACCGACAGAAATCGGCCACAGCCTCACTTTCTCATACTTTCTCACTAGCACCGTCGCAATGAGCCTCTCGCCCGCCATCAACAACGATCCGTCCATAATCAACGCGACAGCGCTATTGTGCACCACCATAATCCAGAAAACGCCATCAACGGAAAGAAATCGGCGACCGAGAAGAAACGAAATCTCATTCAGAAGAGCCACAATTCGCGAAAGCGTCAAGCAAATGAGTCCAAGTGAGAAATTTGTCTAAATTTGAGCGTCTTGAGCATTGAGCTGTGATAGCCAGCAAGCCTACCAGCATGATCCTCAGATTGAGATGAAAAAAGGGACGTCGCAACAAGTAGAGAAAGTAAATGTTGACGATCGGTGCGAAGACCTCGAGGACGAGTTCAGCGAATTTCAAGAAGAGAATAATCGCGACGTGCATATCGACAACTCTTGTTTTCCTGAAAGCAACTGCGTTTAACCGGTGTTTCTTGCCGTGGAGTTGGCGGCTGTAAATCAACTTAATTTCGTCGGTCTGTAAAACGCGACCGCTGATTGTGGCTCCATACATCAATCACAAGTCCAAGCCGAAATCCTTAAATGCACCTTTCATTGCATCAGAGTACGTGTACGTTGGTGAATTGAAGTTGCGATTAGAGGTCGACTCCAACCGCCTACTTCAAGGAGACATTGAGATTGAGCTTAGCCTGAGGAAACGCGCGCAGTTAATACAGAGTCATCCGATCAAGACGACAGCGGGTAATCGTTCAAAGCAGCCTCGTAGGTCTCTCCGAAACAGACAACTCAATTACCTCAAAAGCAGCTAGCAAGCGGTCGATCGTAATGGAGTTTTTGTCACCTTAGCAGCCTTAGCACTATGTTTGAACTGCAGCTTGAGGCCAAGTGATTGAGGTTAACAGATCTGCTTTCGCGTGTCTGGAGCACTTTTGCTTTTATTGAACAACAGCGCTGTTTTCATCCGAATTATGCGTCAGAACTCTGTAAACGAGAGAGATTTTACAGCGCATTATTCGAGACGATAAGCTTTCTTCCTTCCCTCGATTTTGTCGTGAAAACGGAGAATTGTGGCCGTTTGGTTGAGAGAAGCCGACGCGCGCAGCTACAACCAGAAATTCATGAATTACATCCATTCTCAGGTGGGCACAACTCCGTGACGAAAACGAGGTCCCCCGCGCAAGACTCATGTCGTCAAATCTACGCAAAACTGCGGGAAAAAAACCAGAAAAGCATGGTCAAGAATGACCGTGTCTTCAAAAATTGACCCAAATCATGCGGAGACTGCGAAGTCTATTAACCAATCAACTAGCTCTTCAGGGCTCTGAACTATGGATAAACGATCTCTAATGAGAGGTCGAGCAATGCCACAAGCAATGTCACGCTTCCAGACCTATCAAAGAAGCACAAAACAGCCTAATAACAATTGAAATGAGCGATTATTGGCCGATTACGGTAACGACATTAGGCATTCTCAGAAACAGTCGTTTAGAAGCCAATAAGCCGATGTGTACATGTACATATCCATGTTCAACGCGTTTTCTGACCACGCATTTATGACTCTTTAGCAGGTGTGACTAACGAATGCACAACACACTTTATTCCAATTAGAACAATTCCCATAGTCCCATACATTTGATCCAGGACATAACAAAAGAAATCAACGTTAACAAACACCAACTACATTCAAACAAGGAGGTTTAAACAGCGACACACTCATTTCTTAGGCCAATCTCTCTCAAGCTTTCCTCAAATCGTCAAAGTACACGTTCGCCTCCTTCGTCTTGCCCCCGCTCCACGACCGCAACGCGGCGTCGTCCAACGAGAACAACCTTTTGTCTGTTGCCACATTCATGAATGTGACCTCTATGAGTGTAGCACCGTATTCAGCTTAATAAGCAATCATCTTTTGAAGAGAATAAACAAGCTAACACTGGTGTGCAAAACCCCCAGATTTTGCTGTTATTGAGACAAGCAAATGGTTCATTGAGAAATTGAGTAATTTTCCGTTGTGTTCAGCACGCTAAATAAGAGAGGTTTTTGTTGACATTTCTTACCTAAAACATTAAAATAATTTCGGGGTGCGCCAAAGTATAGAACATCCATCAAAATATTCGCATAAAACTATCTAATCAACTTGTGAATAGCTGCATCTTGTTAGCCATACGTTAAAACCTATTTTAGTGCGTTTTCGATTCCACAAACAAAAATTCTGCGTGCTGAACAACGGAAAATTACTTGTTTCCCAATGAACGATTTGCTTGTCTCAGTAATAGCAAAATCTGAGTGTATAGCAGCTAACGCAGCGAGAAGATTGAAAATCATGTTTGAAGATGTTGTTGATGATCGGTTTGTCGTTGACGAAAACGCCTTGGAAGATGACAGCAAAGAAATAGGCACTTTTGAACATTGGCGACTGTAGCCATCGTTCGTCTTGACGAATAAAGGAAAATAGTAAGTAAATTTTAAAAAATAGTTCGTGATTAGCGATAAACACGGACAACCCTGTTTTTTTGCAAAATTGTACGTGGAACAAGCATTTGTTGTTGAGATAGAAACAAGCTGAAGCTCCTGTCTTCGGCTGTTCGCGTTTAATGCGACAGAAACCGTACTCTGCTAAAAGAGACAGTTTACTGATTCCGGCTAATGTAAAGACAATGAATCTCCAGCTGCAGCAACTCGTGCATGTGTGCAAACGCACCACTGTTAGTCGTTTGAACTGCATAACAACAACCTCTAAAAGAGCAGATTCGAACTTTTGTTTTTGTTTTCATTCTTTATTTAAACTAATTTCATTTCTGAATTGAATTCCAACTGCTTTGCAGCTGATTGAAATAGACGTTCGTTTCGTCGGCAATTAGCGGCTGGACGACTCTGCAGTTTGTCGGCTTGCACTTCCAGAACAAATGACGTTTGGCTGTTGCCCACAGGCGCGGGTGCGTTCTGAAAAGCTTGACAATTGCTTGGCATCTCTTTGCATCACTTACTTGATGAACAGACAGGGCAGCAAATTGGCCATAATTGCAAATGTCAAATTCAGGATTTGCATCAGTAGCCTGGGAACGAATCCACGGTCCAGTGAAACGAGAGTGTAGGTCATGGTGGAGTAGAAGAGGAGACTTCTGGAAAAAATAACGTCCAATTTGGTATTTAGACGATGTTAAAAGATTTCAGTCTCAAAAGCTTCATGACGTCCCTCTATCTCGGTACGAGACAACTCGGCGCCGTCAACCAGGACAGGACATCAGCCAGGATATCTTGGCGCTCACACTGTGAATATGGTACATGGCTATGTTGGCGGCAGGTTAAACTCGTCTAAAAGTTGCTTTACGAAGCTTGGTAAGCCAATAACTAGGCCAAACCGCTAAAGCCGTTACGGTATGGTTACAGTATAGAAGAGCAAAGATCAAGCGCGTTACCAGGCAATTCAAAAAATTACAAACGGTTTCAGACTGTAGCCTTGAAAATTGAGGTTTGAGTATAGGGTAAGCCAATAACTAGGCTAAACTACTAGGGCACCCAGCCCAGGCTGTTAAAAAGTCAGCCAGATAATAGATTCTTGACGCCAAGTTTCGCCCCCTGTCTCCCTCGACCTTAAATTCTCTATTGACATTGTTTTGTCGTACTCACAGAGCGAAAGCAGCACAAAGCACGATCAGTAGCTGCCTCGCTGTGCGCAGATTCTCCTTGATCTGATATCGATGCGAGAGTTTCTTTGCCAAATCGGTCTTCCAACTTGTTTCGTTACTTCTTCTTATGAGAAGAAACATCTAAACTGCAATTTTAGCCATTTTCAGCATTTGAAGGCCTACCGTGACTCCTACCACGTTGACGATCATAACACAAGTGAGAAGGATCAACACAAAATCGTTCTCCTTAGAAGAAGTAAAGGTTCCCGGTCGAGTCTTCACTTCCGCACGTAGATTCAAATGACAGAAATAGGTCAAAAAAGCGTTTGCAATCCACATTGTGGCGCTAGCTAGCACAGCCAGCCATGCTCCTTTCAGCTTCTCGTATCTTGCCGCCAGCACGCTGGCCAGCAGTCGCTCGCAGCAGATCAAAACAGAAACATTGGTCATACTGTAGAGGAAGATGTTGTGAATGTAGGTGATGAGCTGGTCGGCGAGCTCTGGGAGATAAACCCAGAAGACGTTGATGAGGAGAAGGAGCTTTGTTGTCGTTAGGAGGATTTGTCCAATTGAGAAATGCGCCTAAAAACGTTCTAGAAGGAGAAGGCGACAATGAACGAGACCCGATTAGTTGTGATTGAAGGCGGTGAGCACAATTTTTTTCGAAATCAGATTATTTTGGTATTTTTCATGATTTGATTCGATGAGCGTGTCTTTCGCGACCACAGAAATACACACACACATAATTGATGCAAGACTTTAACTTTTCAAATCGCCGTTAAAGGGAGCGTGATATGAATGAAACGAGGTCTCAGATCGTTTCAAAACTTCTCCTATGGGTAGGTTTTCGGGGCGATGCCATTTTTGGCTTGTTCCAAGTGGCCTGGCAATTGAGGTATGACACTTTTGCCCGGAACCAAAAAGACGCGGTCTCGTCACGATTTGCCTACAATATTACTATGTGGTTCTGGCATGGATTGCCAAATATGGCTGTATTCGGCCGTTTCGAGTGATTCTGATGAATGAGCGTTGTTCGCGACCTCAAATTGGTCCAAAATGGCCATGAAATCAGAGAATAATCGATGAAAATTCATGATTTTGCGGTCGCCGTTGACATTGCGGCGCGCATCGCCTCACCTTTTTGCCCTTTTTCAGTAAAATAACCACACTTTTGTGTTTCCGCTGCAGACCAATTCGATGTCGCAAACAACGCTCATGCCATCAGAATCACTCGAAACTGCCGAATATAGCAAGATTTGGCAATCAACGCCAGTGCAACATCGTAATATTATAAACAAATTGGTCAATCTTGGGTTTATTGAGGAGAAATCAAACTTACGAGCAGTATTCTCAGGTTAACGTGGAAAAATGGGCGTCGCAGAAGATAGAGAAAGTAGAGATTTGCGAAAGGCGCCGTCGCATCGAAGAACATCTCCACGTACACAACCTCCGGCAGATAGAGAACGGGGATTTTCTTTAGGATCATGATGCCCAATATGCTCAGATCCTGGCTCATTACACTAAAGAGTGAATATCACAAATTCGATGATTCATTCAAGCGCAAAGAGAAATAGCAGCAGCTTTCGCACGCAGTTTGGCGATGTTTGAAACCTCTAATGCCAAAAAAACGAAATTCCCCAAAAGTACAATGTCCTCTTCTTCTAGAACAGCGCCGCGTGATGGATTTTCCCACAGGAAATGGGTTGGTTTCTCGAAAAGCTCGTTGTACGATGAAATGAGCACACGTGCCCAGAGGCAACTTCTTAGAACCAGTTGTATAGCTGCACAGAACGTGAAAAGGTGATACGTGCGGCCCACGCAATTTTTTGGCAAAAACGCTATTTTCGTTTTCCACCTGGTGGTGCTAAACTGACGCCTGCGTTATCATAGGTCAGCATGAAACTCAGAAAATTATCAGCCTGAAAAGTCGAGCTTGTGATTAAAATGAGGCGCGCTGTCAGCAAACGAGAGTTTTGACATGGAAATCTTTATTTGGTTTGATTTCGACTATAGCCAATGAATAAGAGGCCAAAAGTTGGCCCATTTTAAGCTCCAAATTGCCTCACATCAATCGCGACGCAATCTTCGACGTAATTCGCGTCATTCACAATTTGATGCGCTGACTATGAGCAGCAGTTGATTCGTCTTTACAAACCTTTTCGACGTAACTCGCAGCGTGACGCATTTGCAAACAATAAGTTGAACATCCGCATGAGTAGAGCGATTCAATAGGAGTGACGCAGAACGGAGCAGAAAGGAAGTGACGAACTGGATAGTCGTGTCGTAAACAAAGTAGCGTCGGCCCACGTTTTATTGACCGCGTTTGCATCAATGCACCGCTGCAGTTGCACGTTGCACCGCTGCAGCAAAGTGATTACACGCGCATAGGGTGACCGGCGATGGACGCATCATAAACTTACCTGGCTGGGGTCTCGCCGCGATCACAAAGGCGGCGAATCCATGGCGAGGCTGGGACATTGCACTTTGGCTCCCGGCTGACCCGTGCGGCATCTCCGAGTTGGAGTTGGCCGACAGCTAACTTTTTGCGTCAGGGGACAGCGTGCGCGCTTCCCCGCACAATCCCCGAAGATCAAATGGTCTTTCTTACAAATCCATTCTGCTCTATAGATGAGTATGAAACCCCGAAGATCAATTTGGCGATTTACTTTTATTATTCCGTCAAAAAATGCTCAGTTCGAGCGCAAGAGTCCTAACACTCGTCGTTAGATCTTTCAGACATTCGCTGATGACCGGGATTCAAAATTTTAATTTTAAATTATCAAACACAACAGACACCTTATATGTCGACAGATAGCATCACTTCCCGTAGGCCTGATCCCAACTCTTTGCCAACTCTCCAAAGTAGATGTTGCCATCAGCTTTTGCAACTGTTTCCGTTGGCTGAATTGAGTTTGTCTTCCTTCGTCCCGCGACCAATTTTCCTTGCTTCGTTCTACAGAAATGCTGCTTTGCCACGTAAAGAAGTCTTGGATGGGTCCTAAGAGAACCCGGTGAACAAAGTTACTACCTGGACTACGGTAGCCTACTTTATGAACAGAATAGGCATCAATATGCCCGTGATCGCGGAGAGCAAATCGAAAATTTGGCTAAAGGCGAAAGTTACGAGCGCATCTGGAAACTGCACACGAAGGAAGATGGTGCAGAACAGGTAGACGCTTCTGAACAGAATACGGTATGAATGTTGGCACGCGGTTCTCGGTCTACATGATGAAATCAGCGAGAAGAGCGATTGTCAGCTGTCGGGAAGTGCGCACGTTCTCCATGATCTGATAGCGATGCGCGAGATTCTTCTGCAAATCGCGTTTCCAGCATTTCTTGTTGTAGCGACTGATGACTACAAAAACCTAAATTGAACGCAAATTGAACGGAGAAGTCAAATTTAGAGTTTATTGGTAAAAGTGGAACGTTCTCGTACAAATTGTGAACAGGACGGCTTGATAGAATTGCCTTCTTTTCGCTAAAGGTGCCAAAAGCCAAAGCAGGACACTTTGGCGCCAGGACGTTTTGTCTTTGAACATCACTTTTTAGACTAAAAGTTGTCTTTGAACTCGCGCTAGGCTTGTTTCGTACTAGGCTTGCGGTATGTAACTTTAGGCATAGGCTGACTGTCTTAATGGTTTAGTCAAGTTATTAGCTTACCAGGCTTCATAGAAGCCAAATTTTGAGAACCGGATAGCTTGGTAGGATTGCCTTCTTTTCGCTAAAGGTGCCAGAAGCCATTTGGTGCGCATTCTGGTACGAAAAATCCAATTAAACGTTCAACAAAGTTCAATATTTTACACTACAAAAGTCAAAAAGGCGAATCGAACTTCCATTGATAAAGTTCACATGTTCGTATTTGCGCACTCTCGCGCCTCCAAGTGCAGACAACGTTTAAGTCTACTTTTTCAGGCATATTGGAGCAAATTCAGGAAATAACAGTCGAGAAAGAGCTTAGGATTAACTGCTATTGTTGTTTTTGTGCATTTTAGTCTTTAAGCTTACAGAATCTGCTCCACGCTCACAGTGTAATGATAGCTAGTAAACGCGTTGGACCAATGCAAACTGCTCATTGAAGAATTAAGTAGTCAATCACAATGGTTATTGTCGTGCCGGAAGCCCGCGAAGAACGTAAAATAAAGAGGGCTACCTCAGACCCAGATGTTCATGAATTGTCAGTGTTTAAGCAAGCAAGTACAGGTTCGCATGCAGGCAGCATCGCATGAATTGTGAATGTGGGCTGCCAATATATCTGAGCAATCGCTCAAACGTTTGGTATTGACCTGGGTATCACAATAATCGAAGCATGATCGCCGTTGAGCGCCGGATGGCCTCGTAGAACATTGCATAACGATAACTAAGCTTAGGCTGCGCGCTCAGCTCAGCATAGGCTACCTTCTTTAGTCTTTTAGCCTAGTTTATTGACTTACCAAGCTTCGTAGGGCACAGCGAGCTAAGTACCGGGTTGCATACCTCACGAGCACTATGTTCTACATTGGTCAGGCGCCCAAATGCGTGCGTCTACGAGCGATCGTTTCTTAATTGACTGCCCGCTAGTTCAAACATGAGAATGGCGATTTGCCCATTGCAAAGAAGACCTAAGAAAGTCCTTACCACGACTCCAATACAATTAAGACACAGAGCAGCAAAGAAGATTCCGAGAATTGGAAAGAAGCAGGAACCCTGCTGTGTCTGAGTTTGAATGCACTTTGAGATGAGAAAGGACATCGAACCGTTAATTAGCCACTGAAACACAGAGCGCATTGTAGAGAGGAACAGAGAGAGAGACTTGCAACGTACCATCATCGCACACGATCCCACAGCAAGCCACCAATTACGAATTTTCTCATATTTGTCCACAAACCACGTGGCGATGAAGCGTTCCCCAGCGATAAGCGCCGACGCGTCCATGATGCTCATCACGCACGCATTGTGGATGACGCTGATGAGTTGGATCGCGTTTTCGGGCAAAAATGCCGCGTTTGAATCGATCACAAGTGCTATTCGAGTTAGAGTCAACATCACTAGACCAATCGAGAAATTTGCCTAAATTACGATATTAACACGTGCATAGGACTAAAAAGCGACTGACAAGCAGAATTCGAAGATTCAGATGGAAGAACGGACGCCGCAAGAGGTTCAGAAAGTAGAGCGAGAAAGGAAGAGCGAGGAAGTTGAGGGAGAGCTCGACAAACTCAATCACCGGAAGCTTGAGGACTTGTGACATCTGAAACACGCAAGTAGAGGTTTGAGGCAGCATCGCATAAATTGAGAATGTGAAAAATCACTCGCGTGAATGCTTAGGTTAGCATCACGTCATAAGAGCGAGACAATCGTAAATCATCTCAACCGAACGCAATGTATTAATGCGTTCTGGAGGCAGATTTAAGCCAAAACTACGTCATATTAGAATTCTCGACTACTTCCTCGTTTTAATGCTCCCGCACCGAGTCATAAAGGTGAAATTTAAACTCATTTCAGTAATACTTCAGGGCCGCTACAGCGCGGCTCTAATGGGTCTGCGTGGCTCTAATGTCGGTTAAACGGTGTCTAGCGTTTAGAGTTAATTTCGTTTAGTTCAAAACGTTTTTTTTTTTAGTTTTAAATTGGTTAACAGAGCGACATTTTTCAAGCGGAATATATCGCTTTGATGGAATTTGATGGAACCGTTAATCTAATAATGAACAACCCACATGCAGAGCCTCAAGCGAGCTATTGTCGTCCTCAGATCGTGTATAATTACCTCAGGCAAAAGGCGCGAAAAGGAGCACTGCGAGCAGTGTGTGAATTCAACGGAGCTAACCAGATGGTTTCGCGCAAAGTTGAAATCCATTTGAAATCGAGCAAAAATATATTCCTGAGAAACTGTTTACAAGGTCTATTTTGCGTCTATCTCCATCTAATCTAATCCGTTTATTTCCACCTGAGTTTTTTTTTCAAATTTTCTAAAGATTCTAATGGCACGAGCCCTCCTCGCGACTTTGAATTGGTCCACGTCGACCGCACCGGCAGCAGCGGCCCAACATTGTCAGATCGGTCTTGAATCACTCGCCAGGCAAAAGGAGCGAAATAGCACAGCCTCTAAATATTGGGCCGGTGGAGCCAATTGGTTTCTTTGAATCCGAGTGACGGGGACGATTTATTCGTTGCTTTTTGTTGCTTTTCGAACACAAAATTAAGATTAGAGTAATCGGTTATTACCATTGTAGATGACAATGAGTTGAGGAGGAGAACAACCTGCGATGACGACGCTGAATCTGTGGAATCGAAAACAAAAAGTTTGCTCAGATTCCGTCTTTTCGCCGGTTCCGCCTCACGCGAAACTACAATTTCGAGTTGCATACGGGCGGATCGTAAGCCAATTTGTACTCCACTCAACAATCGCTAACAATCCCGACTAAGACAAACGTTGTTTCCTAATTCAATAGGCAAAGGCCAATTTCTGGTTCAGAAATGTAGTCACAACCGCGGGTTCGTAGCCTCAAGTTCAATCGATCGCCACATTTGTGAGAGAATTAGAGTGTAGAGTGCAACGCTCAGGTTGCATTAATCAGAGCCAAAGCCAACGAGAGAGGAACCAAATTTACAGCGCATAGTCACTGAGCCGAAGGTCAAAGAATGCCTCTGTTCTCATCGCAGTCATTTTCGTTTGTTCCGCGTGACTTGAACGATTAGTTCCAGTTGAAAAAGGATAATTTCTGCCAAGAACCGGAAGCGTTGCTTACTCATCGTCGCTCGGACGCTCCGAGTAAACTCTGTGCCCGGAACGAGTTTAGGAGTACCGTTGGGAATTTCACGTTTCACGACCACCACAAAGTGCTACTACGGATGAGATCTGATCGTAATCTGCGAATGCTCAACACTGAAAACGGCTGGAAAATAGCGATTCCAGGAATTATCGGTCTGTGTGTGTATTGCCGTATATATGCGTAGGCTACTTGAGTTCCAGGAAACGGCACTCAAAGATTAGTTTTAGCACCGTGGTGAGTCGAAAATGGCGTAGAAAGAAGAACTAAATTTGAGGCGATGTCACTCTTCATTTAGGCCAAATAGCTCAAATTGGTACGCATAACATTAGTACGCATAACTTGGGCCAAATAGTTGCTCTAGCATTTTACAAAGGAAAACAATGAGAATTTCGGTTCTTTGCGAACGCAATCCAAACCCCAAACTACAAAATTGCGCGTTTCTGACAAAGAATTGCATTCCACGAACGACGACTCATTCACTCACAAACGACAAAATGCCATAGGAAAACGGAAATTCCATTGTTCTCTCGCCGCACAAACGGTCAAGTTCCTTTCAACGAACGCGTTGTGTCCTTCATCAAAAAGACAAAAGTTTGCTTAAAATCAAATCGCTCCATTCGGGGATAATTCAATTAAGCCCGGAGTCGGCGGTTTTGCTACCGGAGGCAATTAGGACCCTGCTCCTAGCGGAAATGAACACAACTACACGTCGAAAGCACAAAATTCTCAGCGCTATGATCATAATGGCAACACGGCCATCAAATTTTCGCATGAGCAAACAATAAATCACGTTTTGCGACCCAACCAGACGTGCTTTGGCGTTCGGGGTCCGTTCATTTCGAGTATTTCCATAAAAACGCGCAGCGTATTCCACCTGTGGAGTGCAGCAGTTCAGCACAAAATCGAGAATTGTAGGAAGCACGTGACTTTGAGCGTCGCTCTTGAGTAGAAATCGCGACTTTACTATTATACGCCTACGCGGGCATTTGAAACTGGAAGGAAGCAACATTTGAGCCAGAAAATCGCGTTAGCAGACGTCTATTTCAGGTCTCCGCACTTTGGCATTTCGAGTAGACGACGGCGGAAACTCGATAAACTCAACTGCGAGCCTGAATTCAATAATCTTCGGCGTTTTGTGGGAAAACAGCGATTAATCATCATATTTATTCCCACGTCGACAGCAAAGCTGAAATGCAAAAACACAAAAATCAAGAAATCATGCAGAACACGGATTTTTGAGTTTCTCAGTGGAATTTACTTTGAATGACTCCACAAACGTCACATTTCACATCCACATCGACGTCACGCTTTCAATAAAATTTGATCCGTCATGACACTTTTTGACATGATACGTTAATTAGATCTTTACGAGCCCGGTAGGCTTCGTTGCAGTCTGCTTCACTCAAGTGGCCAATTGCTGTCTATTTATGTCGTTGTTCTCTGTTCGTCTGGCAATCGCACCGCTGCAGCGCTGCGATCGCGGGCGCATAGGGTGACCGGCGATGGACGCATCATAAACTTACCTGGCTGGGGTCTCGCCGCGATCAGGAAGGCGGCGAATCCATGGCGAGGCTGGGACATTGCACTTTGGCTCCCGGCTGACCCGTGCGGCATCTCCGAGTTGGAGTTGGCCGACAGCTAAATTTTTGCGTCAGGGGACAGCGTTCGCGCTTCCCCGCACAAATACACTGTCTTCAATTACAGCTCTGAGCATCTGGGGTGCGGACGGCCTCAAGGAAGAGGTGTGTGGTCCATTCCGTGAGCGTCGAGTTGAAGTTGAAATCCTCCAAGGATGCTGACCACTTTAGTCAGAATCCGCGGTCGCTTGGCTCTGCGCGGCGTGGATAAGTTGCTTCTTGAGGAGCAGAAGCTCCTGGACTTCATTGGACTGTGGCCGTTGAGGCGATTGACGAGTTGAGTTGGTCGAGCGGTGGTTTGGTGATGACGTGCAGAGAGCATGATTGCTGGGTGCTGTTTGGCTTCAGATTGAAGTGCTTTGCCTTCTCAAGTAGATTCAGCTGCTTAAACACACATTTTGGCATCGCTTTTCGTGTCTAGACGGTTTACGCATTGGCTAACAGGCCTGAAGCGAATGGCATTGCTTTTGTGAAGCACCAGGGGCATGGTTACTGCAGCTCTCGATGGAAATATCGTCGCCGCCTCTTCTTCTCCCAATGGCTCGTCGCGGAAACTCAACAACAACGATTACGAGCACAACGCAAACAGTAAAAACTTGAATATATTTAATCGTCGTTAAGAACCAAGTAACAGATCACAGGAATTAACCACCACATCGGCTCTCTTTACACAAGGTTGATGACGGCGTTAGAGGTTGGCTGGGTGACGGGGTGACCGGACGCGGCCATCATTTCATATCTGTCGGCCTTCTTTCCAAGAGCCATGAATCCGTAGAACACACCAGCAGTGAAGATCGCGCCAGCTCCGAGAAACGTATTCAATTCAGGACAAATCATGATCGGAGTGATGCCCATACTGGAATTTAGAAACTCGGATTAGTTACAAGTGCAGAAGAGTAGAAGACAACTTACACGCAGTACAAGAGCGCCTTGTGCCAAAACGAGCGTGAATCGGAGAAGTTTGCGATCCTATCGATGAAATCAACAAACTTGCAGCAGAAAGGAGCTTCGAGTGCTATTATCAAGAGGCCGAAGAATCTGAAAAAGACAAGATTTTAATCGGCAAAAATAAAATGAAGCATACAGTTGAAGAGTGACTGCGATCAAACCATTCACGGAGAAGGTGATAAAGCCCAAGACAGCAAAGAAGATCGCTACGAATCCTCCAAGGATGCTGACCACTTTAGTCAGAATGCGCACCCACCAGGGCATCTCGGAGTCGGACTCTTGCTTCGTGTTGGAGTCCGCCATGAGGGAAGGTACCTGAAATGACAAGAAATGAAAGTGAAGAGCGATATATAAATCGAACGCGAATGCGCGGGTACATAAACAAATCTAAGGAGTACTGCGGGAGTGGAAAGCGACGAATTCAGTTTTCCAACCTTCAAAAAAAGATCGCGCGTCGATAAGAGATGCAGCAACCGATCACACAACGCAACCAACAATTGAATGAATGACGGTGAGCTTAGTTCGACGAGTAGCGGATGATTTGAACAAACAGAAGCAGCCACATGGCGATTGTGTGCCCTTGATGCTCAATAGATCAACCCAGAATATTAACGCAAATGAATATATAGAACAGTCACAGAAGCGACGCGAGCGAAGGCGCCACGCTAGCACTACTTATCTACGAACTGCGATTTCTCACAAAATCTCAACAGAGCTGACAGCTGAGCACAAAGCACAAAGCCAGCTCGCAGGGAGTCAGGTGGGAGCGGCTTCTCCTTCAATTCTACGTCAGAAAGAGCGGCGCGCATCACGCAGCAAACTCCCACCGCATGTAATTGTGCGAAAATTATCATTTTTCCAAGAAAAATCCAAGCAATCTAGCTCATTGTCAGCGCACGTCCCTGAAAGCAACAAATTGTTGAAAACACGAACAAAGTCAACGAAGCCAACCGCATGTACAGAAAATTGCAAGACACAATGCACCGGACAACTGAAACGACAACTAAATAGACGATTTATTGCACGAGTTGACCGCAAAACTGCGAACGAAACGAACGAATTGGAGTTTGTTAGATGGCGACGACATGGAGTAACGGTTTCCGGCTTCTATTCTGCAGCAGAGAGCTTCACGACGACTTCTCCAGAGAGCGGCGACTGGAATCCAGGCTGGAATGCAGCTCCAGCATCGGTCATGTCATCGGGCACCTCGGCGAAGAGGATGACGAGCTTGTCGGCCTTGGGCTTTCCGTTGGAACGCGTGATCTCCATGTTGACCTGCTCTCCGACTTTAACGAATCCAAAGACGGGCTTCACGCAGTAGTTCGAATTGTTGGAGGATTTCACCTAAATACAAGGATTGGATGAGTGAACGAACGGAAAATGAGCAACAAAATACCTTGAAGGCGAGCTTCGCACAGCACTGGTTGATGAGCTTGTGCTGCGACTTGCCTCCGGCGGCGGAAATCGGGCAGACGGGAGGTTCACAGGCGAGGGCGGTGGTGGCCATTGCTGGAGGAGACGAGGTGATCGGAACCGCAGGCGGATCTCGCAGTGTCGACCGATCGCGCTCTTATAAGGCGTCATTATTGTCTCTGCATGAGATCAGTCTGCAAAGGTCAGCGCGTCTGCATCCCGCATGCAGATGGCGCACAGTTGGAAGCCAGACGGAAAGACGGCGCCGGTGGCGGTGAAGAGAACGGCGAAGTTCGAAAACGAGAAAATTCAAGTTTTGGCGGGAAAAACCACACCTCACTGTTTTGCATAGCTTATAAGCTGAAAATCGAATATTCTCTGTCAGCGCATACCAAATAAATGTCGCTGAAGAAGGTGCAACCACGAGAATCTCACAAAATGAGAATTCCGAGTGCATATTGTGATCAGCTTCATTCGGTCCTAGAACGAACAACATTCCGGCGCACGTTGAGGTCAGTGGTGACATTGGACAAATTACATATATATATGGTTTCCGGGCTAATTTTGTGTGGGATACCCGAATTGAGATCAATCGCCTATTTATGCAAACAGCGCTGATTTAATTCGACTTCGTTCCGTCCAGTTTTCTGCTTCCACGCGGAAGTACGAGCGATATGCAAATACGTCAAAATGGGGGTGTTGAATATCAAATGTTGTTTTGCGTATCGCGGACGTAAATATTCCCGTTGTGCTTTGAACACGTGTACATATGTTTGTATCGCTCACCACATGCTAACCTCACCAACTTTTACGTGTTTTGAGCTCTGGGTGGTTTCCCAATTGTTCGATATATATTTTCACAATTCGTTTGCTTTCACTTTCCACAATCGATTGTTCTATTTTCAGTTTCTCACCTGGCGATAGGTGGATTCAATTCTCCGCGCCTCCCGGCTGCTCAGCGATGTTGTGTCTCCCGTTTACATACATCGGACGTCTTTTTCGTCGGAAGCAAAAGTTAATCAAGAAATCAAAACGGCCTTCCTACGAAGAAATCGCGGAAGGTAATATCGCATCGCTTTATTGTGTATTTGTGTGTTTTTAGGTTCGAGTCTCGTCAAGTTTGCGTCCGTTGACGATCTATCTCCGCCACAGTCTAGGCCAGTTATGCTCGGCAAGGCTACAAATAGACTCGGTTGCGTTAAAGAGCAAGTTAAGAGTCCAGTATTGTTAGTTGAGGAAGAAGATCTTGTTTTCCCATCGGTCAAGAGGATGATCAAAGATCTAGAGTCCAAAGCCAGTGATACTGTTAACCAGAGGTTAGTTCTAGGCGTTGTGTATTCCCTCTCAACTCCGTTTCAGTGATCAATCGATTTGTCCTCTGGAGGAAGTTCTTGATTTACGACCGAACGGGATTGAAGAGCGCGATAGCTCCTGCGACATTGAATGCGATCGCGATTTGAGTTATCATCCTGTGGAATTGGACGAGGAAAGACGAAAGCGATGGGAGGAATTGAAGAACAAGGATTTCGATGAAATTATCACTAGTTTGAGGAGCTTGAAATGTAGTTGAGTTTAATTTGTCTTGATTCGCATTTATTAATCGTTGTCACTCTGTCCATGATAAATTCGCAGTTTCCGTGCACGATTTCAGTTCGTTCGCCAAACGCTTGACACAGCGGAGTTTCGGAAACGAGCTCTTACTTCTGGATTGAACACAATCAGCGCTAGTCTAAACCGTTATTTAAAGCGCTGAATTGCTGTGCGGTTAGCGACATACGCGTTGTTGATGTGTGTGACGATAAGGAAATTGAAGGCCAAAATGTAGAGAACGGAGACCCCGAACGATTGACTGTTGTTGACGATCACAATCAGTGTCAACGCGATCATCATAGTCACATTCTGCACTGAGGTCTTAAATATCCCGATCGGTGAAGGTATACATAGTATTCTGAGGCGTACCTGAGCGAAGAATCGAACGTCGCGCTTGTAGTTCTTGTTCGCAATGCCGGCCTTTCGATTCAACAATTATAATGCCCGATCAGGGGGAATGAGGGAGGTCGAGGGTACTTACCACGCGGATGTGGATGATTCTGCTGAGAGTGATGGAGTCGAAGATGAAGGTGGAGAAGCAAAGGCACCAGCAGAAGCGATTGACGAACGTTCCGACGTAAGAGAAGTCGCGTTCCATGTAGGGATCGCATTTGACGAAAACGTACTCGTAGAGTTGCGGACTGTAGCCGATTGCGTTGCAGGGAAACACTGCAAACAAGTAAGGGTTTCAATCCAAAATTGGAAGAATACTCACGTAGATACAAGCTGATGACAATGAAGATGGAGATCCAGCAAAAACTGATCAGAAATATGACGACATTCCGTCGGAATAGATGTGAATACTTCAACGGCATCCACACTGCCAGCATTCGATTCACGCAGACCACTTGGTGCATCACACAGGCGTGACAAGCGAAGAAGTAGCCTACAACGAAGGCGGCGATTCCGTAGGAAGGTGAGAGCCCTACAGGCTGTCGAATGGTCACCGGGCCGGAGTAAACAATGTGCACGATGTTGCTTCCAATCTCGCCGATCGTTCTGCTCGCCCAGAAGGCACCAAACGCGTTGTGGAAGATTGTCATGCGCTTGATGAGGAACAGATTGTAGCCGCCGAGGAATACAGACACTACTGAGAGCTGAAATGAGGAATTTAAGTAAAACAACCAAAGATTACGGTCACTTACAACCCAAATAAGACTTCCGATGATCAGATCAAGCGCGTTGGCTTTACCGCGTCCTTGAAGCTCATAGCCATAGAGCAGCGTTTCGTTGGGATTGATGACAATCATCTGGAAAGGAGAATGTTTACAGTAGTGTGGATAACGTAGAGTGTGGAAGACGTCATCATCCGCGTGGCGCGCAAAAAATAGAAACGCGCAACAGGCGGTGCAACCTTTCGCCTGCCCACACCTGCCTTTCAAAGCCGCCCACCCATACATGGCCGACCAAAAATAGAACATCTATATAACCCTAACTGATGAGTTTCCGCCGCACAAGAACGATCGTCCAGGATTCCAGAAAACTTCCACAACATGCAATATTTAATGGATTCGAATTTAATGGATTCCCAGAAAAGCGTCTCATTTGAAGTCCAGTGTCGTTTAATATTGCACATATCCCATTGAGCAGAGGAAGACTCGAGTTCACCAGTTTTACCAAGCACTTTATCGCGCTCTCGCCTCAAAGTACACGTTGAACAATCACAATTACAGCACAACACAGCTAGATTGTGATGATTCAAGAGCCTATATAAAAGTCAACAATTGCTCCGTCACCGCTGACAATAAGTTCCCCGAAAACCCCTCACTTGACCGCTGCGCTAGCCGTAATTGAATGTAGTCCAATAAAGTAACAATTAGAGGTCTGGGAGTTGATTACAACCTACAACGAATGACAGCACGACAAAGTCAAAGAGTTCAATTCTGAACAAGCGAAAAGCAGTTAATTTCGCAAATTGCACGGAATACCACGTATATATTCAATCGTCACCTCATGGCACAAATCAACGAAAGAGCAACGCGCAAAAAATTATGCTGACAACGCCATCGAGAACTACGTGACCATCCCAACCAACAAAGCTGATCAAGTCACTTCTCGCAGTTCGACAATCGACGATAACAAACCTACAAACTCTTCCAGTACGCATCTATAATTGAATCGGAGCGGCGCTATAGCTATTATGTAGCGCATTGTACGTAGCCCGCCGCACGAGGGGAAGATGAGAAATAAGATCACCGGTTGATGTCATCGTGTTTGTCACGTGAGCAACGTAGGAAAGCACTCGAGAACCTTTCTCTAATCCGAGTTTGTTGTTTCAATTTCTTTTTTTACCTTTTTTGTAACGAAAAAGTGAACGAGGAAACCTTTATATAATACGAGTTTTGGCGGATTTGGATGAACTTGGATAGTGCAAAAGGATCGTTTGTATCGGCGTTCACTCAAATCTAAACTTCAATTTCATTTTTAATCGTCTTTTATATATAAAAATTCTTGTTTACTGCTGTCGAGCTCCAAGCGAACGAGTTGGTGAACAACAAAATCCACGATTAGATTACAGGGTATCACTTAACCGAGTTAATTACTCCCAGACACGCTTTGTTCACGTATTTCGAGAGCTACACGAGTACACCGAAATGTCCACAGGGAAGACTAGACTAAAGCTGGCACGTCTGACAGAGGGAGATAGAGCTTAGTGTTTGCTTCTGTTCGACCAACTCGATCTAATTTGCTTGCAACGCGCGCACTCAACAAGCTGTCTTCGCCAGGGAACGCAAGTAATGAACACGGAACTTCAACAAATTCGACTATTTCTGGCTTGGTGATTGCAGGAAAACAACTAAAATTTGGCCGTCGATAACAAACAAAATGGCTATTTCAATAAAGAACTTGTGAGGAAACTTTTGACGAGCGAAATTTGAGATTTCGGGAGCTTTACGGCGATAATCCCGTTGGCGAAAGTACACACGATGACGTCTTCGTACTGCTGTCCCCAACGTCCGCGAGTGTTTCCAGCGGGCTTCGAAAATACGAAAAACACTCAGATGGAGCCACACTGATGCTTCAAAGGAAAAATTGATTCTTCGAACCCATTTCTATGGCACTTCCGCTCGTAGATTACCTGCAGAATGCAAGAAATGCTTTGAACTAAAGGTGATTTCGTTCTGGCGAACAAACGCTCTAGAGAGACGCGTAAATGTGCTCTTATGAGTGGGTGCAAGTCGAACACAGCGGACTGAAAGAGTGTAAATTGTGAAAACAACAAAGATCAAATGATGAAACTGTGCTTTCGCTCGTTAAATGATCATATTAGTTCGATTGTTTATCAGGATGGACGCCTGACGCCAATCACCACCCCAATTGCCCCCATCGGAATCCAACGAATGTCAATCATTGTAAACTGTCCACACTCAGGTGGAGGCTGCACCGAGCGCCTCTAAGCGGTCCTGTTATTTCTTGCCACGAGTTGTTTTGACAGCAGCAGACCGACTATTCTTCGTAAAACATCAATTCGCGTCGAGCATGATTCCGGTTGTGTTGCGCTCACTTCCTCGCCACTTATTTTCAGGTCAAATCATGTCTTCCAAGGAGTCGCTAGTTCAGATGATGGGCGATTTCGTCGGTTTGAACAAAAGCCCCGAGTTTCACTCGTCGAAAAACGAACTTTTCACCTCTCCGGAGTTCAATTCGCCCACTGCTTCACGGCGTGATTCGCTGAATATCACAGTTGGCACGGTAATTTCTCTGGAATTGAGCCATATGACGCGTGTGGTTTGTAGCAAGGTCCACCGGAATCTCTCATCTACCACCGTCACTCCGTCTGTCCCGAGTTAATGCGCGTTCCACGCTCCACTTCCCGCTCCAAATCGCCAATTAGACGCCCAGAGGAGGAGACGCCGTCACCAAAGCCTCGACGCAACACAGAACCGGTCCTCATGTTAGCAGAGATTCGGAAGAAATTCCGACGCCACAAGAAAGCGTTCAGTTTGGACATCCCCAATGAAGCAGATGAGGACCCGAAACCGGAGCGCAAGAACACTGATTGTGAGCAACGGAAGACGTCGAGCGAGAAGATGATGTTCTTGTTGACGCGAATGTAGCCAGAATTTAATGTGCTTAATGGTCATGTTATTGCATTGAATCGTTCCATTCTCCGCGCTCTTCAAATTGAGACTGTTGTCGACTAGAACAATGAGTCACTTGATGGAATGTGTGTACTTACTCAGCAACTTCATTTTGCTGTGTGTTGCAACTTCATTTTGCTTGCCGATAAATGTTTGTACCGAAAGAGGCGAAATGACACGTGGAAACGAGTTGCAAACGCTGATTTCAATCCAATTTCTTCTTCGCAGAGCTGCGTTTGCAAAGCGAAAACAAGCTTTTCACCCTGTCATCATTTCAACTTGCAATCAAGCAGCACAGAAGACGAGCGTGACGTGAATTGCAGTGGAAATTCGCACACTTTCACGTCGAGCACCATGAACTAACCGAACAGCAGGCACATCCGTGTATTTTACGTCGCAAAGAATGCACCCGCTGATAAGAGGATCAGAGGCTTTTTACCATGGAACAACGGGCTTCATGAGCAATTCGAAACCAATGCTTGGACCGAATGTGCGTAGTTTAGTGCACTTTTGTTTGAATCGCAATGCGTCTCACGAAGAAATGTACCGTAATGTCTCACAACAAGCGACTCAATTATTTAGGCCAACGGTGGTTGGTTTTCCGATCGATCGCGGTGATCCAGCTTAATTTGAGTGATGTTTTGTGATTTCGAATTATTATTTTGTGACATTTCTGTTCAGACAGTTGTTGTTGTGGTATTGAATGTTTAGAATTTATGATTCAAATGATGATTAGAGTTTTTGTCTTCCAGAAGCATCAGTATGTCACGAGGTCGCGGTTTTAGCGCTGTAATGGACGGTGAATCAAGCTTTGGCGGACGCGGCGGCGGTCGCGGCAACTTTGGTGGCGGCCGTGGTAACTTTGGCGGAGCCGAAGGAGAAGATTCTGGCGCATCATTCGGCGGACGCGGAGGTGGACGCGGCAACTTTGGTGGCGGCCGTGGAAACTTTGGCGGAGCTGAAGGAGAAGATTGCGGCGCATCATTTGGAGGCCGTGGCGGCGGACGCGGAAACTTCGGTGGCGGCCGTGGTAACTTTGGCGGAGCTGAAGGCGAAGACGCTGGCGCATCATTCGGCGGACGCGGTGGTGGACGCGGAAATTTTGGTGGCGGCCGTGGAAACTTTGGCGGAGCTGAAGGAGAAGATTGCGGCGCATCATTTGGAGGCCGTGGCGGCGGACGCGGAAACTTTGGGGGTGGCCGAGGCAACTTTGGCGGAGCTGAAGGCGAAGATTCCGGCGCATCGTTTGGTGGACGCGGTGGTGGACGCGGCAACTTTGGTGGCGGCCGTGGAAACTTTGGCGGAGCCGAAGGAGAAGACTCTGGCGCATCCTTTGGAGGCCGTGGCGGTGGACGTGGCAACTTTGGTGGCGGCCGTGGAAACTTTGGTGGAGCCGAAGGAGAAGATTCCGGCGCATCGTTCGGAGGCCGTGGCGGTGGACGCGGAAATTTCGGTGGCGGCCGCGGCAACTTTGGCGGAACTGAAGGCGAAGACGCTGGCGCATCATTCGGCGGACGCGGAGGTGGACGTGGAAACTTCGGTGGCGGCCGCGGAAACTTTGGCGGAGCTGAAGGAGAAGATTCCGGCGCATCCTTTGGAGGCCGTGGCGGTGGACGCGGAAATTTCGGTGGCGGCTGCGGAAACTCTAATGGCGGCGAGGGCGAAGACTCAGGTGCATCCTTCGGAGGCCGTGGCGGTGGCCACTTCGGTGGTATGAGCAATGTTTGATGGCGGATGTTTTAATTTTGATTATCTAGGGAATCGCGGTGGAAATGATGGCGAATCCGGTCATGGCGGTGGTGGCAGAGCCAACTTTGGTGGGCCTGGAGGAGAAAATGGAGAAGGCGCCCCTCCCGGATTTGATGAAGATCGCCCAGCGCCTGCTACGTATATTCCAGCGATCAAAGAAATTGACGAACTCTTTGCCATTGACGAGCAAAGTGCTGTCTACGCCGACGTAGCTGATGCAGATGAAGATGTCATCGTGAAGGGAATCGACGAGAGCAAAATCGTTGTTTGGAAGAATTGGTCAGACTGTCCGTTCCCCGAGCAATTGAGGACCAATCTCGTCAACCGCTGCAAATACGCGAAACCCCGCAAGATCCAAGCCAGTGTTATGCCACTCGTCAGCCAAGGCTACGACGTCATGGGGCATGCTGAAACCGGAGGCGGCAAGACCGCAGCTTTCATGGTGCCCATCATCCAGAAGATCATGGAAACTCCTCCCGAAGACCCAATGACTCGCTGCTGCCCGGTCGCCATCGTCATTGGTCCTACTCGTGAACTTGTGCTGCAGTTATCTGAACAAGGAAGAAAGTTTGCTCACGAAACCGGTGTCACCGTTGCGAAAGCTTATGGACAGTACAATGTTCGTGAAAATCTCCGTGAAATTAGATGTGGTTGTGATATTCTGTGCGCCACTCCTGGTCGTCTGAAGCACTTCGTTATGAACCGAGAAGTAAGGAATTGTTTAACGAGTTGTAGTTTACATGGATGTTCACTTTCAGATTCGATTCACTAACCTCAAATACCTTGTGCTCGATGAAGCTGACCATTTAATGGAAACGAATTTCTGGGAAGAAATCTTGGAACTCTTGCGAATGGAAGGATTCCCACAGACTGAAAACCGTCAGACATTGCTGTTTAGTGCTACCTTCAGTGATCAAGTTCAAAGTTTGGCCGATGACATTTTGCGCACCTCGCATCGAGTGATGGTCAGTAACAAGCAGACTAGCGGCCACGCATGCAGCAAGGTGAAGCAAACATTCGTTTCCGTTCCCAAGTTTGAGAAGAACAACAAGGTCTACGAGATTCTTGAAAAGGAGCTCCAGGATCAGAAAGAAAGCTTGACGAAGGCGGGAGAAAATAGTAAGTTATTTTATATTTTATCAATGTTATTGTTTCCGTTGCAGCTGAGGGAGCTCATGTTCGTCGAACTCTGGTCTTCACCCAGCTCAAACGAACCACCGATCTGCTCGCTGGTTTCCTGTCAACGAAGGGAATCAAAGCTACTAGCATCAATGGAGATCGCACTCAAGAGCTCCGAGAACGTGCTCTTCGTGACTTCAGGGAAGACCGCTGCCATGTGCTCGTTGCCACCGATGTCTGCGCTCGCGGTATTGATATCCACGATCTGGAACACGTCATCAACTACGATCTTCCGCAAGACGTCACAACTTACATCCATCGTATCGGAAGAACTGGTCGTTTGTGCGAGGGAACTGCTACTTCATTTGTTGATCCCGCTGGTGATTCTACTGACTTGTGCCATGACATTGTTGATGTAAGTGAACTTGGTTCCCAAATTTTGCAATTAACTGATTTTTCCAGGTTGTCCGCGGAGCTCAGCAGGAAGCGCCACAGTTCTTGGTTGATGTTGGAGAAGGTCGCCGGCCTGATGAATTTGGAGGGGATGGCGGAGCGGATAATGTTGAGGCAGACAATTCTGGATGGTAAACCAAAGCTGGATTTAATCGTCACCTCATTAAAAACTTACATTGCCGTGAAATGTCACGATTGTTGTTTCTTTGTTTTGCTTGTTGAATTTATTAAAGGTTTTTGTTGCAAGACGTTTATTTTCCCTTGTTCATTGATGGGTGTAAGCAATTTGAAGGTTTTGCAGGCTAATGTAAGCGATCTGGAATGCGCAATGAAGATTTGCCTAGTGAAATACAAAAGAAAAGGTTTGTGCCTGCGGAACTGGAACCTCCGGGCCTCGGCTCTATCGGCGAAGTTGTTAACCGATTGGCCACGTGACCTAACGACAACGTTGTCGCCTTTATGGGTATATATTGCGTCTCGTTAACTTCGTGGCCTTTGTTCTTAAAGGGACACGGACATCGCCCCAAAATGGTCTTCGATTTTACTGAAATTTCGTCTACCCCCACTAATTCGACCCTTGCGACCTCGATGGTGAAATCAGAATTCTTGAGAAAATCAGTGGTTCTGTCGCGATTTGCTTGCGGTCGGATATGCATTGTACGGTCATTCACTGACTGCGGATTGCGAATTTGGCTGTTCTCTGGCTATTTTCGGCCGTTTCACGTGATTCTGACGATATGAGCGTTTCTCCCGACCTCGAATTGGTCTGGAAAGGCCATGGAAACACGGAATTCTGGCCATTTCGGTGAGAAAAGCAAAAAAATCGCGATTTGCCGACGTTTTTGGGTTTTATCGTTGTGATATGATATCGTAAAAACAATTAATGTGAATTTTAGTTTCAGGTAGTGACTACTTCGACTTGGACAGCAGGGAGGTTTCGGCTATTGGAGAAGTTGGTGCCGTTCTGCCTCGAGTCGTCTTCTTCCTGCTCCTCATTGATCACCGATGTCTTTCTACTGAACACAGTTACATTTGCAGCTGTCACATTCGAGTCAACAAGAACCTCAATTTCTCACTTGATGCCTTTCTTTCGGAGCTCTTTTCCTCAGTTCGCTCCTCTCTTTCGGCGGCGGATTTGTCCGAACCGGAGGGATTCCTGCGGTGACGGAATTTTTGTCGTATCTCCGTCAACGTGATCGCAGGTTCTGTTTGTCGTCTCGACGTTGAGGTCGGCGTCTCCTCCTCTGGGCGTCTAATTGGCGATTTGGAGCGGGAAGTGGAGCGTGGAACGCGCATTAACTCGGGACAGACGGAGTGACGGTGGTAGATGAGAGATTCCGGTGGACCTTGCTGCAAACCACACGCGTCATATGGCTCAATTCCAGAGAAATTACCGTGCCAACTGTGATATTCAATGATTGACGACGCGTAGCGTTGGGAACCGTAAGCGAATTGAGCTCCGGAGAGGTGGAAAGATCGTTTTTGGACCGAAATTCTGGAGTTTTGTTCATATTGACGAAATCGCCCATCATCTGGACTAGCGACTCCTTGAACGACATGATTTGACCTGAAAATAGCGAGAGGAGTGAGCGCGACACAACCGGAATCCGCGACTTTATCGACGCGAATGCTCATTTAAGGAGAAAACAAGCCATCGAAGGACCACTCGGAGCGTCGCGACAAACACTTCAGGTGTTGCCTGTGGCGACTATTTTGGGCGAAAGTACAACGATTTCGTCTGTTGGTCGAGTCATTTGAAAGACACTCCAGGTGGAAGGAGCGCGCACTCGCACTTTGCGATCTTTAGATTATGATTTTGAAGCACCGTACGTGCTCGATCGATCAAATTATTAATTTAAAAGTGGAAAACAAGATGTTTGAATGACGCAACTTTTAGTACCAGGACATAGATAATTGAATTTGTCATAAACGCTCGGTAGAGTGAGTCGCTGCAACAACACCGGCATGAGAACACATTCGTTGTTGGTCGCATTAGCGCAGTGGCAGTGCGTCTAACTAACTATCAAGGAAGGAGTCAGCGTTTCGCTTCCTGCAGGAACAATGATTTTATTAGATGTTTTTATGCATTTTCTAGTATTTTGACCGCCGTTTCACGTGATTCTGATACCATGAGCGTTCCTCGCGATCTCGAATTGGTCTAGATTGACCCAGGAAACACAGATTGTGGCTATCTGGTTGCGAAGCGATGGAAAATCGAGTTTTGCGGTTACGCGCGTCAACGATTGGTCAGCAAATGACCATTTTTTGCCCTTTTTCGGCCAGAAAGCATGCACTTGAATCTGATTTTCATCGACGGCACGCACTGTCAGGCGAACGCATTGTCCGCACGCCGAATCACCGCGAGTTCCAGCATCTGATGGGCTTTGGGAGGTTACGGAATCACGATTCTCAATTCCAACGCCGGTTAAGTGAGTTTCCACCGCTGCTCTCTCAAATTCATCGACTCGTTTAGCATGGAATCTCCCGGTTGTTTTCGTCGATGCAGAATTCAGCGAGAAGGTCTCAGAATGCAAAGACAACCGCATTCGTTGCTCATGTCAGAGGTAGAGGCTCAGCCGCAGTCATTTCATCTCTGTTCCAGACTCCGACTCAGAAAATGCAAAGTTCGCACGTTTGGTGTTTGTACGCACGTTTGTCATCTCCAACGGCGAAACCCACAAATCGCCGATTTCTGTTTTCCTGGGGAATATGGAAATCTAAGGTTTGCAAGGTCTTCATCATGTCATTTCACCTGTTCTTCCCAAGTTTGACACGAATTGGATGCTTCATGGCTGAGAACATTCAGAACACCGCGGGCCTGGTCAATGTTCGTCGTCAAATCGCCGAATTCTGTGCTGTTTTCACCCAGTAGACCCGTAGAGCCTCAGAATAAGCAGTTTGTTGCTTGAAACAAGCCATGCGAATCACCGAAGCTCAAGATATAGTCAGAGAACCTCGTTTTTTTAAATATTCTCAGCCATGCAGCATCCAATTCGGGTCAAACGTGGCAAGACGAGGTGGAATGACATGACAAAGACCTTGCAAACCTCAGATTTCCATCTTATTCCCCAGGAAAACAGAAATCGGCGAATTGTGGGTTTCGCCGTTGGAGATGACAGACGTCCGTCAAACACCGAACGTGCGAACTTTGCATTTTCGAATGCGGAACGACAATAATTTCAGGAATCGGAACAGGAGACGCGCAACTAATTCCGATTTTCCAAATATCGACTTTCCTTTCCATGGTGCCGAAGTTCACACATCCACTTCGCCGACTACTCCAACAGTCGCTGCTGTCCGCCCCTCCTCCGTATCACTATACACCTTCTTTCTCTCCCCACCACGCCATGGACTTCGTTCCGATCGAATTCGTCGAGAACGTTCTGGACTTTTTCACCGGCGCCGTCAATCAGCAACTCGATTTGCTCTCCGCCGCCTGGGGTGAGCGCTACAGCCACATCAAGCGAGAGCGACTCACCTACACGATCACGGTGTTCTTTGACAAGAAATCGTTCGTCGGATGGCGCTGTCAGGTCACCGAGAAGACCGGATTCGGTCGGAAAGCGGTCGTTCCGCTCGCAAAGATGCTCGCGCTCGAGTATCCGGCAATCAGACGACTCGTATTCTCGCCTCACTGCTACAAGGCAATCTTCCTGGAGCCGCTAACCTCTGCGCTCGTGGATCGTTTATGCGCTGCGTTGCGCAACTCGAAGATTCCGCTCTACGTCGACTACACCTTTGCCTGGGTCAACAATCCGGCGATCGACTCAACTTGCCAGCGGCTTCTGTGCGCTGTTGCTTCAGCGTACAACGTGCGCGTTGCGGCCAAATCGCAGCGCAATACACTCTTCGACGAGCTCATCAACCGTAGCTACGGGAATAAGACGCTCCGGACGGTCAGCTTCCCTAACAACGCGTATTACGCCAAATGGCAGCACCTGCTGAGCATCCATCGCTGGCCGCAGTTCACGCAGCTGCTCTGGAAGACGGACAAGACGAATAGCAAAGAGGTGCAGAACTTTATGATGACATTTGTGGATTGGTGGGTGGCGGAGGGACGACACTCGCGGTCGTTCAGGGTCTACTACAAATACCAGAACGACATCAAAAAGTGTCGGCAGCCGGAGGTTTGGACGGACGAGAAGAACAAGATGACTTTCCATAAGATTACCGACCACGACGAGAAGTATCAGCTGAAGATTCTCGCCTATGACGTGTCGAAGAATGAATTGGTCGATAATAAGTGGAATTAAGGTATTGTGAGATTGTCTAATTGAATTCTTGAATGAAGTAATTGATCTACGCCTGCTGCACTGTAACCAAAGAACAAATGATAGGCAAAAGTGCGATTTTAGCACAATTTTGAGGCTAGAGACGATCGCGTCGCACATGAGAGAACGATTTCTGCTACCTGAACAGTCAAATCAATAATCGTTTAGCCCAAGGGGACATCATGATCGGTCAGAAAATTGTGAATGAGACAATTCATGTCTAACAAGGGAACCTCGCGGACTTTCCACGGCCGATTGAAATGAAATTTTGCAGGCTGATAGTTCATGCTGAGACTAAGAAAGCGCCATAATATCTCGGGCTGATACGGGATTTTCACAGAGTTTGACCCAATTAAGACGTTGCAGCATTGAGCAGTGATAACACCGCGTTGCTTCGCTTTATTTGCAAGCGCTCTGTAGTTCAATGGTAACGCGGTAGTCTCTTATTTTTGACATCAGATGTTCGAATCCTGGAGGAAAAAAACTTTTTTAAAAATACATTTTTCATAGCTAAATAGCTCCTTAGACGTAAGAAATTGCGAAAATCAAAGATAAAAAACAATTTTTAAAAATTAGCTTTTTCTAGGATTCGAACCCTTGATGTCAAAAATAAGAGATTACTGCCTTACTTTCAACTACAGATCACTTGTCAGTAAGGCGAATCAACGCGGTATTATCACTGCTTCGTCTGTTCGCTGTTCTGCTAGGTATGTTCGGCCGTTTCGAAGACTCTAATAGGATGACCGTTTCCAGCGATCACAACTATGCTTTTGCCCAAGAATCGATGAAAAACTGTCATTTACTACAACATAATGCTTACGACCTCGAATTGGTCTAGAACAGACAGAGTTGTGGCAGAATAATCAATGAAATTTTATGGTTTCGTCGAAAACCTGTTGTCATGATGGCGTTTTCGGTACAAAACGGTTCGGCACCTTATTTAGCAAATTTAGCATTAAACAAATCAATTTGACACAAATTTGACACGAGCACAAAGAACGGTTTTGCAACTCCAAAAGTAATGCTTCGATTTGCATTGCTTTGCTTCGCCAATGAGCCCCATTAAAGCAGGCCAGCCTGGTATGATCAGCAAAGGCTGCACAATGGATTCCACCACACAAACAACGACTTTTGACATCGCCGAGGAGAAGTTCAACGAAGTGGTGAACAAGATTCTCAATGACGGAAAGATCACTCTTGGCGAGTACATTGGCATCTCGTCGTATTGTAAGAGCTACTGCGAGATGGAAGAGGGGCAAATCATCTACGAGCGGCTGCAGAACCTCCTTCGAGGATTCGTCACCGAAACGGCGAAGACGATCGCGGCGGCCGTGGAGGACGAAGACCGCCTGCGGCTCTACCGCGCCGCGTGGGAGAAATTCGCGTTCTCCTCCCGCGTCACCAACAACCTCTTCGGCTACGTGAACACCCATTGGGTGAAAGTGATGAACGAGCGCGCCTTCGTAGAGGGCAAACCAGAGAGGATTGCTGACGTGTATACGCTCTGCATGGTGACCTGGAAGGAAGAGATTTTTGAGAAAAGCGGCGTTGATATCACGCGCTGTGCCAGAAATCTGATGTATCGGCACCGGGACGGTGATAGCGGCGTTGATGAGAGCCTCGTCAAAGCACTTACCGAGTCGTTTGAGGCGCTAAACTGTTCACCACCGTCAGATTCCACATTTACACATTGTGGTGCTTGTTTATGATTAAATTCGTTAAAGTTGAAACTGACTCTGACACATCTCTAAGAAAAATGACATCTCCAGATAGTTTTAGCGTTTGTAGTTGACCGCAGAGCCGTTTGTAACTTCCTAGGTAGATTGCAGCTTTGCCCCAGGCCCTTTGCTCCTTGATAAAGGTGTAAATTCGGCCGTTTCATGTGATTCTGATGGAATGAGCGTTCCTCACGACCTCGAATTGGTCTCGATCGACCCAGGAAACACAGGTTTGCTATCAGGCCGAAAAATTTGTCATTTGCTGACCAATCGTGGACGCGCGCAACCTCAAAACTCGATTTTTCATCGTTTTGCACCCAGATAGCCACAACTCTGTGTTTCCTGGGTCAATCTTAAACCAATTCAAGGTCGCGAGGAACGCTCATGCCATTAGAATCACGTGAAACGGCCGGAAATAGTCAGTTTCCGCAACAAGCGGTCAAGACGATCGTATTGTGCACATGAGATCGCAATCAATCGCCACAGGACCAATGATTTTCTACGAAATGTAGAGTCCGCGTAAACTTATGCTATCTCAAGACTGAGATGTCCTACAAATATTCTGATCTTAGCATCGCGGTCGTAGGGATAGACGAAATTTCAGAAAAATCTGAGACTTATTAATGAAATTCGCTGACTTCCAATCGGTTTTTGCCTTTGTTGGCCTCTAAAATCGCTTGTTGGTGAAAAGATCCCAGGTTAAAAGATCCCACGAGAAAGATCCCGAGGTGAAAAGCCGACGGCTGACAATCTCCATTCATTTTATGCCAAATTTAATGTTAATCATGTGGAAAGAACACAAATGGAAAGCAATTTCACTCGTTTCACGATAACCGTTTAGCAAATTCACAAACTGGGACATCGCAGCTGTCAATTGACTCTTCTGGACGCATCGATCAGTGCGCAAAACACCTACAAAAACTAGGTTATACACTCTTCGACTACATAAAACGTCAACTTTCCGCCGTTCATCTCCACCGTTTTGACATGAAAGTGTTCTCTTTGTTCGTTCTCGTCTACTCCGTTGGCGCGCTAAAGGACTCCGCGGAATCCAATGCGTAAGTTGAGCCCAAAGATTCCCAAAAAAGAACTGGACCCACTGGATTCAGCCCTGACGACCCAAAAACCATCGCCTACTACAAATTCCTCTACAAACGAATGAAACAGAACGCGGAGCACGAGTCGAAAGCGAAGAAAGCGGCTACAGTACCCTCGCCGTTCCTCATTCCCGGCCCGTTTGAGCCGCTGCCCGGTCGATCGCACGCTGCCGACTATTGGCCGCTGTTTCCTTTCGCCAATCAGTACTCCGGCGGCCTCGATTTGGATCCTTCAATCTCTCGGGTACTCTAGCGGTACCGTAATCCGGCGTTTTAACCTCTGTAGTTTAGCACATTGGCGGCGATATCAACATTCCCGTGCCCTCTTGGGGATTATGGACATTAGTGGACGCTTCTTCAACCGCATCCGCGATACCGTAACCAATTTCGGCTACATTTCCCAGCCGGTGAACATGCTCGGCCTGACAAAAGACGATTACGTGAGGCTGATGAGCGATCCCTCGCTTGCCTTCAACAGAAGTGGGTCTCAATTGGCCTAAAAACGACGATGAAATTCGTTTTTCCAGACGCGCAACCCCTCCTTCCACTTGGAAAAGTCTCTCGTTCGTCTGTTCCGATCAGCTGCCAACCGCCATTGTGCAATCCTTACACGCAAACCTTTGCTTTCGGCGTCAATCACGATTACGGTGGACCAGACGGCGCTGATGGGGACATTAACATCCCTATTCCGATCGGAAAGGACCTCGCCTACCGTTTCCCTATCGGCGGAAACATTTATTTCGGTAAAATTTTGATTTCGGCTCAAAGTTTAGGTCATATTCAGCGCCGGACAACCTCACCATCTCCTACGGCCAACACCAAAGCCCCGTTGATCCATTCGTCAATCCTCTCATGTTCGGCAACCAAGCGTTCATCGATGGTTTTCAAAATATCGATTTGCTGCCGAATCGCGTCAAACGCAGTCTACCGTATCCTCCTGCGGAGTACTACGTGAGTTACTTTAGTTGTAATCGCATGCCTCAAAAATCGACTTTAGGTGGTGAACAGGCCAGTGGCGCAGCTACCGTACTACGCCCTCCCAGCGCCACATGCGCCGATGATGCGGCAGTTTGTGACGAATCGTCTCCTCGAGAAACGTCGACAGATCAATCGCCGATTTGTTAGATACGCATTTTATTAATAAATAGAGTCCTGATTGAAAGGACGCGTAGCGTCTCTGAAATAGGTTACCGCGTTCGCATTGTTCACCATTTCATTGTTCTCGCACCTCTTCCCACAATGAAGGTGATCCCTTTATTCGCTCTCTTCTGTACCGTCTGCTGCGTTAGTCGATCGAGGAAGCTGGAGGAGAGGTATAGTCGGCGCCGTTTTGTGGCTCCCTCGGACGGGACTGAAAATGCCTGCTGTTCGTCCTAAGGCTGATTTTCTCCTCAAATCCGTGTTTTCTCATCCTTGAAGTAATTTCGTGGAAATCCATCTTACAAATTTGTTGAAAAGAGCCTGGGGAATCAGAAAAAGTTAAATTTAGCGAAATTGGTAAGAGGGGAAGTGGGAAAAAATTGAAAATAAGATTAAATCAGCGATAAAATACCCGCAAAACGAGCGTTTTCGTATTTTCCCAAGAAAACTAGTAATTGAAAGGCAAATTGTGGTGTTTCACTTTAAACGGGGTATTTTCTCGCCAAATAGAGCAGCCAATTAGCCAATCTTTTCGCTTTTGCATGATTCTACTGGTTTTCGCGCCTTGAATTACCTGGATTAAACCAAATTGAGCCTAAAAACTGCAGGAATTGATGATCTGCTGAATAATGATTAATTCTTGCCGGTATTATGCCAGTTTCACGGCTCTGCAAATCCACGCAAATCGGTGCAATGCTACATGGCAATTGCAAATCGATAGGCAACAGAATTACCAAAAAAAGATGCAAAAATTCGCTGCGCAGTCAGCAAAATACGTTTTTTCCTAATTTTTCGTTGTTTTGGCCTAATCTAACGCTACTTCGCGTGTAAATCTAGGTTGCGAACAACGCTTATCGCTTCAGAATAATCCAGAAATCGGCGTTTCTGAATAAACCTTCAAAATCACGTTACTTGGCGATGAAAGACGACCCGCTTTCAGCGATGACAACAAGGAAAAAGCTTACTACAACTTCCTCAACGATCTTCTCAAGGAAGAAGCGGAGGAAGTGATGAGCGGCATGAAGGAAAAGAACAAAAAGCTCCCCTCAACTCCGTATCTCATTCCTGGGCCTCAGGAACCCCTGCCTGGCCGCTCACACAACGGAGACTACTGGCCGGTCTTCCCGTACGGAAACACTTACACCGCCGGGCTCGAATTGGATCCCGCGTTAGGCCAAGTCAGCGACAATTTCAGTGGGGTTTGGTCATTCGCGAACGGTTTTAGAGAGTAGGAGGCGACTTCAACGTCGCGATTCCTTCGTGGGGGATGCTGGACATCACGGCAAAGTACTTCAATCGAGTCCGCGAGACGACCTCCAAGGTCGGCTACGTGTCGCACCCGGTGAACATGCTCGGATTGGACCGAGACGACTTTGTGGAGCTGATGTCGAACCCATCGTTGGCTCACAACAGAAGTGCTGAGCTTAAAGGCGAGAATTCAGCTTCAATTTAGCTTCTTTCAGACAATCAACCGCTCATCCCTCTGGGAAAGATTCCTCGTTCGACCGTTCCTCTCAGCTGCCGACCTCCACTCTGCAATCCCTACACGCAGACCTTCGCGTTGGGAGTGGAGCACGATCTGGGTGGCCCTGATGGCTTCAACGGGGATCTGGATGTGCCGATTCCAATCGGAAAGCAGTTGGCCTATCGCTTCCCACTCGGCGGAAACATCTACTTTGGTGGGAGAGCGCTTTTGACTTGTCCTGAAGTCCTGTTTAGCCCCGGACAACTTGACGATGACTTACGGTCACCATGCAGCGCCCACCGATCCGTACCTCAATCCCCTGATGCTCCAGAACAGAGCGTTCATTGATTCGTTCCAAGGAATTGAGAATCTCTCGATGATACGTGAGCACAGGAGACGACGAAGCGTCGATATGGCTATGCCAATTGAATACACTGTAAGCTCCAGAGCTCGTGTTGAGTATGAGTATCAAATGACGCATTTAGATGGCAAATCAGCAGCAGATGATGCCCTCCGTTCATTACCAGAAGCCAATTCAGTACAGAAGCTTCCAACCGGTGTTTGTTCCTGATAGCTATCGCATTCGAAGACGATCCCCGAATCCACAATATTACTATCTGTTTTATTGACGTTTTGGTGTAATAAACTAGCTATTGACTTTGATCTTGGTGGAAGCCAAAGATCTTTTGTGACATCAAGCTCACCGTTACAGTTTGGTTTTCTGAGTTGTTCGTTTAACCGCCATGGCTGAGGGGTAGTGGTTCAGACGATCACTTCTCCGATCAGCGGTCGAAATAGCCTACGTTCAAGTTCAAAACCGTCTGGGTCGGATGATTCGCAAACAGCCCGATGTCAAGGGTGCTATCAGACAGCTGATCATACGTCCGATAGCATGCATGACACCTCTCCTGGCCAGTGCCCGCATCCTAGAAGCCTTGGATTAACAAGGATACCGTAGTTCCATTCACCCCTGAGCGTCTCCAGCGGATCTCTACCGGACTCAGAAGCGTGAAGCAACCTCCCCGTCATCCGAAGAAGCTCCAACTATGATGGGCGGGTATAAACTGGGGTCCGGATGCGAGCCCGGCGAGCCCTATTGCGAAAATCATTCAAAGTTACGGGATTGCAATCAAGAGAAGCAGGAAATTCAAGAAAAAGTCGTACGTGACAATATCTATGCTTAGGCTGGCTCAACTACAGGCCGACTGATTTAATCTTCTAGCCTAGTGTTTTGGCTTACCAGGCTTTGCAGTGAGCTAAGTACCAGGTTGCATGGATAGCAGTACTATGTCTTACGCGTCCAGAGTGCATTTGGTCATGCGCCCAACCGTCTATTCTTGAAACTGAACTACCGAGTGAATTTCCTGCTCCTGTTGATTTTTCAGACGAGTAAACGCGACATCTTTCGCTGTTTTTTTGTCATTTTTTGTGCAAAAAAGTGAAAACGACAAAAAAGTAGTGAAAACCCGGTTAAAACCGCTCTTTGTCGTCGTCCCAAAGGTGCACTTTTTTCAGGTTTTCTTTTTCTAATCCCCTAAAGATTAATCGTTCCAGACGAAGAGAATTCAAATTCCTAACGCGGCTATCTCAACGCGGTGATCACCCCCTTATCATCCACCACGCACCGCACCCATTGTTGCTACGTGTCTTCCGACAAAGCGCTCTTCCATCCTGGGTACATCCTCCTTCCCCACGCGCCCAACCCAATCTGTGTTGATCCACGGCTGCAGAGCGACTTTGCAACTTTTGGCGCTGCTGACCACTCCGGTTAAGATCACCGCCGCGCAATGGTCACGTTCCAGGATGCGGGTGATACCATCAAAGTCCGATTGCCGGCGACCGCCAGCTGAGAGCGCAGGGGAACCCGTTCCCCCTGCTGCTGCCCACTGGCTGCTTCACAAAGCACCATAACCAGCTTCACAGAAGCCTCCGCGTCGTCGTAGCCGCAATATTCGAGCGCCAGCGCGGTCTTTGTCTAGCCGCGCGAACAAAAAAGCGACCGGACATTTGTTGTATGTTTGCTAATGGTCATCAGCGCGCTCGCGCCCACCGGGAGAGATCGATGGGCGATGGATACCTTCAGCCAGCCAGCCAGTCAGCCAGGCTGGTTCGTTCCGGTTCGTTGACCACCACCATCGTCGTCCTCCTCCTCGTCGTCGTCGTTGTGGTCGCTGTGTGTGTGCAACCCAAAGGGGATTTCTCTGTGATCTGTGCGTGCGCATTTCTTAAATTGTCTCTCTAAAAGACAGCGCGACAGTCGCGCGCGCGCGCGCTGGGGGACCTGTATGACGCGAGTGAGTCGGGAAGGAAAGCGCACGGAGCACCTAATTGGTGTCGAAGAGAGTGGTGGATAGATCCGAACGCGCGAGAGAGAGCGCGCAACGCAGAGAGGAATATTCCGCTCGGACGAGAAAGCGTGGACGCGTGCGCGCCTTCTTGCGTTGTCGCGCAGCTTCCAACAGCTCGTTTGAAGCTTCGCGTTGTCACAAGTTGAACTCGCGTGTTCTGTGCTCGCCGTTCTCTGTCAGCGCGGATTTTGTTGCGTAGCGTCGTGGTCAAATAACGGAGAGTGCGTGAAAGTGAATTGTGCAACCGTGTGAGTGATTAGGGTCAATTGAAGACGAAGAAGTGGAAAGTGGTCGCACTCGGAAAAGGTGAAGATTATGACCGATTTTGCTCCCAGACTGGTGTTCAGACAGGCAGACAGACTTTTGATGAATGCAGTTTTTTTGGTATTTTTTACGCTAATTTATTCGATTATGACTGCTTTCTTGCTAGCATTGACAACCCTTTTATAAAATGCCCCTGAAACGGAAATTCGTGTGTAACGGTACGTGGATTTTGTGTTATTCGCAGTGTTAATACAATCGTTAATACAATCCCAAATTTGACCAAACAACTTCAAAGGATTCGAATTGGATCGATTCGAAGACGTTCAACGATTAGTGATCAATGTCATAAACTTTTTTTCTGGGACGCTGTTAGGAACTAACCACGAGGTCAGTGATTTTGCAACGTCATGTTGCAAGAGTCGATTTGGTAGATGGTAAATTGAAAAACGTACTCTTGATCCTCAAACCATCTGATTTATGTATGTCCATCGCGCGTTGCTATGTGCAAATCCAAAATTTCTGATGTTCTGTGCAGGGTGACCAGAAAGTATTGCAACGGGCAAACCGACCACAACTTTTCAATATTGCATCGAATTTAAGATTCTATTTTTTGTTAAAAAGACCAAGAAATTCTGCAGAAACAGTCGTTTTCAAAACGCACTCCTTGGGATTAGGTAAATGGTTTAGATACGGTGCTTCTCGAAGTTTTCCAGAATTCACGCAACCATTCTCGGCTTGATTTTGTCGCTTTTTGTCCAATCTTTCTACTTCTTTGATATTCACGGTCTCTGAGACGAATTGAACGAGCCGCCACTCGTTCACACAGTCCAAATTCTCTAAAAGACGATTTAGGAGGTCTGGGAGGCTTCGGTGGCCCTCTGTTCTCTTTCGGAGAGCTTAAATACCCGAAAACCTAAACTCTATAAAAACACTAGTATCAATACTAGGTCTAAAAGACTGTCATCTTTTCTTACGCGATTTGGCTGATTAGATGAGCAGCACGATGCAAGATCGGACTCGATTTGTCTGATTTTGACAATTTTTCGAGATTCATGTTGGTTTGTGTTCGCCGACCTCGAATTGTCCTTACAGAGACAATTCAAACGTAAAAACCGCAGAAATGACCAAAACTGCGTTTGCGCGCTAAAAATTGAATTGCTTCGACTTGAATTGACGTTTGTGGAGGGGGCAATTTGGGGTGAACAAAACAAACAAGGTGGCCGTCATTAAGCGAATTAAGCGCGGAAAGCATTAACAAGCGCCTATGCCATCAATCTCACAAAAATTCCAAATGGCCATATTAATAAAATTTGGGTCTTGCAACGAATAATCTAAAGTTCTCCTAGAGTAGAGGACATATAAGCTGTTCATACTCTACATTCCACAGAAAACGGCTTCCTCTTTCAGTAGCCGTCGACCCTCAAACGCTCTTTTTAAACTTACCAATTAACCGGCGCTCCTAAAATGACCAAGAAACAAGATATATTAAACGTACCGATTCCAAGGCCGCTTTTCGCTCCTCTAGCCATAAAACGCAAGAACAAGCCGTTACGTAATCGTTATGCGAGCGTTCGCTTTTTGGGGACATAAAGCGCTGTGAAGGTCGCGTGATTACGATGGCGCGGAACCAGTTATCCAATCAAACAGTAAGCGTGACTCACGGCCAGAGCTTCTGGTACAATTAGTAAGCGCCAATCACTTATCCCCATCATCCAAATTCCCCGAATAAAAGCGCGCGATCCTTCTCCAATTCAGCAAATGCACCTTCTTTCGCCTCCATTTTCGTGTCTTCCGGTTTTAGGGGACGCAAAAAGCGGGTGAATCAGGTGCACATCCAAAGTACAACCCTAATTGGCTTGATATCGAGAGTCTAAAGTCTAGACGGTGTTCGTGTGCTCGTGTATGTTGAGTTTTGTATTTTGATCCCTTTGAATCTGATCCGATTTCGAGCTTCGCTGAAGAGTTGGGACTAGTGGGCGCGTCTGCCACCACCACCAAACCTGTTCCGCCCACAACCTCTGGTTTTGCGCGCACACGCAGGGGATGGACAAGAAGAAGAGGAGGAGGAGGTGGACAAATGATCCCCGCGCAGCAGCAGCAGCTACTGAAGAAGTGTTCGCTTATCTCGTTAGCAGCGAGTTGCGTCGCCTCTGGCGCTCAAAATGATTTCCGTCCGCTTCGCGTGTGAGAACGCCACTTCCAATGATTTATTGTTTCATTTCGCGGGCGTCTCCCTCTCCTCCAATTGTGTTTTGTTCGCTTCGAGAGCGGAAAAAGTCCGAAAATGGATCACTTTCTTGCTGATTGCTGATCGTTGCGCTGTTTCATTCATCCGCTGTCGCCATTCGCGAGTGACTAATTTTCTCTCTCGGAGGTAGTTTTTAGGGATTTTTCCGCCCTTGTTAGTGGTCGTTTGGTCTAGACTAACGTGGAAATCACAGAGTTTTGTACGTTTGTTTCTCTAATAGAGTATCGTGCAAAGGGCTTTCATGGTGAGCCGCCTCGGCCAAAGGCTCTGGCGTTGTTTCTGCATCAGATAGGAGGTCAACAAATCGTTTTGTGCAAAACTGCTAGCGGAGTCTGACGACAAATTCCTCAAAGATAAGGTTGTGAATTGTTTGGGATTTATAGGTTTTTAAACTAATTTCAGTTTACAGGGTGACCGTATGGCAACCAAACGTTCAATTTTGCGTTTTATGCATTTATTCGCGCTCCTAGTGTCTTATTCATGCTCTTGACGTCTTTTAGACCTGGATTTTTGGGTATTTAAGCTCTCCGAAAATGACCAGAGGGCCACCAAAGCCTCCCATACCTCATTGTCGTCTTCGTCTTTTCGAGATTTTTTTATTTCAAAATTGCAGAATCCAATGATAAATCTGACTTTCCCAGCGAAGTCAAAATGGGCAAAATGGGACAATTCGGCGCCAGCTCACTACAAAGCCTGGTATCTCAAAAAACTAGACTTAAAGACGAAGACAGTGAGCGCGGCGTAAGCGAAGCCACTCAAGCTTAGTTATCGTCATGTGGGGCTCTACGAAGCTGGCGCCGAGTTGTCCTGCTTTGCAGAACGGGAGTTTAGGAGCATTGCCTTAAAGCTTTTCACTCAAAAGCGCCGCTGCTACGTTGACGTTTATGAAAACACTCAAACAACAAGCACATCCTAATCGAAAATCCGCAAAATTCATCAAAATGAAGATAGAACAGACAACAATAGTGAGCAAGACTGCCGCATTTTGATCAACGCATAACCTAATTTCGCCTTCTGAGAGCCTTCTAGACTTTCACAAAAGTTTGATCTTTCTGCCCTCTCCTCGACGGCAAATCGTTCCATTGTGCAACGCGCGTGCAATCAAATGGCGGCGTAACGGCGTTCTAATCAGCGCCTCATAAACAACTTTTTCTCCTAAATCTCACACACACGCTAACGACACTTTCTTCATCGCGCTTCTCCCCCCGTTCTCATCCACAAGATAACAACAGATTTGATCGAACGACTCAATTAAGCTGAACTGCTGCTGTTGCTGCGCATGAAACCTGCTCTCTTCTCTTCCCTATAGCACCAACAAAGGAGCTTTCTCCCGCACCGGTGTCCATTGTGCTTATTCTCGGATTGTTTTCCCGCTTGCACATCATCAAACAAACTGGTGGATCTCGCCTCCCGCTCGCGCGGCGGCGTTCTCCATTTGCGACGACGATCTGAGCGAGTGGTTTCGCGCAGAAACTTTCTTTATCTGGTTTTTGCTTCTTCTCCATCAGCAGCAGCAGCAGCCGCCGCTGTAGGATCCACGCGCGCGCGCGCACGAGTCGATTGCTTTCTCGTTTTGTCGCGACGCGACTTATCCGCTCTTCGCTCAGATTTTCGCTCAGATCTTCTCCCCGAAGGATCTTCTCGCCTCCATCTGCTGGCTGCGGTTAAAGTCCAATTCCGCGCAGCATTTCCAATTTCTCTATCACTATCTCTCCCGCTTATCGATCCGATCGTTTTCAGAGGTTCTTATTATGCTTCCAAGATGGAGGACCACGTTGGCACTGATAGTTGGAATTAGCGTCTCTCTCTCGAGTGCTCAATCTCTCGCCAGTGAGTTCATTTAGCACTAAACTCAAATTTAGCGCTTTTTATGCTTGTCGTAATACCTGAAATTCGCCCAAAACTTGCATTCTTTTTAAAGATTGCTGGTTGCTAAAACACGCTTTTTGAGTCATTTTGAGGTCAAGGAGGTTCTGCGCGGCCTCGATTTTGATTGAAATCACAAAACTGGCTATGTATGCCTTCATAAGGAAAATAGCCTTAAGCAGCTGGATACTGTGGTTTTGCGCAACTCGGTGCTAATTTAAACAGCCAACAGCCAGCCGGAAATTTTGTTTCCTCGCTGTTTTAAGAACTCGATACCAAATCCTTTTAATGACCAAATCACGGCTCAATTCTACGCCAAGCTCACCCCTCAAACTGATACCGTAACCGCCGTAAATTCTCCTCCATTTGCAGACAGTTTCTTCATGGAAGCAGACACAAACGCGGGTTTCTATTCGCGTGTCAACCAGAAAGCGATGGATCTCCTTGGGGATTACCTGCGCGAGCGCGTTGGGATGTTCATGAAGTACGGAGAAGTCGTCTTTAATTTTACAATCCCTATCGCTTCCGGGGTAAGTTGAGCGAGGCTACAGTAGTCCATAATCGTAAAATTTAGTCCAAATTCAACGTCGTTTCTTCGTCAATCGCGAAATTTGACTTTGAATCGTTCAAGTCGAAGCTGCACATCAACGGCAAAGGCGTTACGTGGACGGTACCGTAGAGCCTCCTGAGAGTACTGTATTACCGTGCTGCGTGTTTAGGGGACCAACTTGAATACCATCATCAACGCGGTCTACAAGTTGAACGCGAATGGCGAGGAAGTCGTGGGTCACTTTCCGCTCTCGATCAACAAGTAAACCTTAAGCTCCCGCAGCGCTCCCGCTGTAAGACCACACTTTCAGAGCAAATATCGAGTTGATCCTGCAAACAGCGGTGAACTCCGATGGTCATTTGAAGACCGACATGACCGGATGCAAAGTCATCGGCGAAACACACGTCGAATTTGGCCAAAACGACATGGAAGCCCTGAAGAACCATCTTCCCAGGATCGCCGGGGCGATTGGCGAGCGCATTGACCAGGTAGGCTAACAGAATCTCCAACGAGTAAATCAATCAATCAAGCTGCTCTGTCCGACTTTCCACTCCGAACTGGTGCCGGTGATCTCGAATCGACTCATGAACACGCCGATGAGCGCTGCACTCTTCGATCAGTACTTTCTGAATTACGGTCTGATCGGTCCTGTCAAGTACAACGCGGACAGTGTTGAGTTGAAGCATCGAGGAAACGCGTTTGGAATTCTGCGACAAGGTGAGTGTTACAACACTACCGTATCGCTCTTGCAACAACACCAAACCGGTGCGCTTCTGTATTCTAGCCGCTTGCCGCAACTAGTGATAATATCGAGATTATGACGGTGCCGTCACGGATGACGATTTAAATCTCAAAAAGATGCAAAATCAGCGCGCGTGAAACGTGTTTTTGCAAAATGGACGACAGATGATCTTCGTGATCTTGATGCTCGCAATCTAAATTGCTCTCTTGATTCCGTCCAGAACGAGACTCGAATTCAGACAGTCGAGCAGATACAGAAACCCCCTCCCCCAAATTAACTCAATTTATTTTGAAATTTCGTCGACATTTTTGACCCTCACGATCACGATGATTAAGTGTGGATTCACGTACCATAGAGTTATAAAATTGAGGAAAAGAACCAAGATTTAACTGATTCAAACGACTGAATAGTCGAGAACCGATGAACGAGTTCTCAATCGTCCTGTAAAATGACAATTTTTCATTCTGGGTCGCCCGAAAGAGGCTCAATCGCACTGTTCAAGTCTGCGCTCCTTAAAGCCAGAATTTTTGTCGTTTGGCCGCAAAATACTGAAAACAGATAATTTCATCTTTCAGGTCGCACGCGTCTCAACGACTTCCGACTCCCCTTCCGCTCGCCTGCCCTCCATCTCCCCGAGCGGAGCGAGAAGATGGTCAACTTTTACCTCTCCAACTACACGATCTCGTCGCTCCTCTTCTGGATGGACCAGTACCGCAAGTTTGACTACGAGATCAGCAAGGACGCGTTGAACAACTCTGCGATCGCCGGCTATCTGAAGACCGACTGCGGCTCTGAGGACATTTGCGCGGGAACGCTGTTCCCCGCGTTGGGAAAACGATTCTCGAACGGAGTCGTCAACATCAAGACGCACACGATCACTTTCCCGCACGTGCGTTTGGAGGACGGCAAGGCGATTGTGGTCGTCGACAGTCGAATCGACGCTTTCGTCCAGGTTAGCAGTTTGTAGCTTTCACGCCTACCGTACGCTTTCAGCAACCGGATCGAAATCGCCGATTCCTAACCGCAACCATGCTTGCCGAACTCAAACTCGACAAAGCGACTTTCAAGGACTATTCGTTCAGCGCGGAGCTGAAAATCGACAAATTCAAGATTGGCAACGTGGTCAGCTTAGTGGACGGAATCGACGCGAACAGCCTTGAATTCCTGGTCAACGCACTCAACGAGCTGATCATCGCTGATGACATGGCGAAGAAGCTCAAAGGCGGTAAGCTCCACCACTGCCGTTACCGTAGTCCGCAACCAATTCAGGCATCAAATTCCCGATTCTGTTCGACTTTGAGCAGCACTCGTCGGAGGTGAAATTCGAGAAAGACCGAATCGTGGTGGGAGTCGATTTCTGCTACGATAAACTCTGCAAAACGCAAATCGGCGAGAACAAAGACAACGAGGCGAACTACTATGACGTCGTCGACTAAAGAACACCACCAGTACAAAACTCACAGAAAATCCCTTCAAGACCAACCGCTCAGGAAGCTTTAAGCTGCGCGCACTTTGTTTGTTCTTGACGCTTCTCATATGGGTTCCTAATCATCGATGATCCGCTATCCCTCTTTCTCCTATTCTCGTATGCGTTCTGATTCGCTTCTCCACTCGCCCTCTCCTATCTTGTAAATAGCTCGTCTGTTTGTAAAAAGAGTCGCCACGCCCTGCCGCAACGTAATTTATGTTGAGAATTCAATTCATTCGCCTATTTAGGACTTTTCTTTTGAATAAAATGATTTATATGAAGGTCAGAAGTTTGTTTGCCGTGAAACTCATTCCGTTGACATCCGTTGTTGAGCTAGATTTGGATTTGATATCAAAGCGGCTTTATCTTCAAAGTTATGACCAGATCGTGCCCTAGATTGAGCCTAATTTGTCACTACTCGTCACTACTTGTTTCGTCATACATTTGCGATTGTGGAGGCGCGTATGGGAGAAACAAATGATGATCACAAGTAAATTCTGACTAAAATAAGTTCTCTCGAATCAGCATTCGGCACTATTTTAAGGCCAATTTGAGAAATCGACGGCTATATTCTGCTTCACAAAGCAGGACAACTTGGCGCCAAAAATCTTGTACTTTTCGCTAATTTTGTGTCCGGTCAAAACGCTCTTCAGCTTCGTTTTTGGCTAAACATAGCGTAACTGCCTTAGGCTTAGGTTGACTGCCTTAGGGCTTTAGCCTATCTATTGGCTTCGTAGAGCAACATTTTTGGACGTAGTTGATCTTGAAAATCAATGGTCTCTCAATGATTCGATTTTGGGGACTTGAGGCTATTTTCGGTCATTTAGCGTGATTCAGATGGCATGCGCGTTCTTCGCTACTCCAAATTGGTCTGGAATGGCCATGGAAACACAGAATTGTGGCTGAACGGCCGAGAATAGATGAAAATTCATGATTTTCTGGTTGCTTTAGACTTAGAAGTAGCGGCGCGCGTTAGCAGCCGCGATCTTTGTGATTTTCTCAGTCGAAAGGCTACAATTCTGTGTTTCCTGGGTCGTACTGGACCAATTTGAGGTCGTGAGGAACGCTCATGCCATCAGAATCACGTGAAACGGCCGAAAATGGCCAGACAACGGCCAAGTCAGGCTTATTGGTCAATGAACGACAGTATGCAGATCACATCTGCCGCAATCCAATCGCTGCAACCGCAAACCGAAATCTCTGCGTGATTGAGAACGTCTGAGCGAAACTTGTAATTGTCACAGTGTTCAGAGTAAACATGATTTTGAGATCCATGCGCAGCGAAGGTCGACTACCGCATTATTTTCATTCTTGTCTCGACGGTGGCGAAAGAACAATTCTGCGTTTTTAACGACAAATTCTAGGACGTAAAGAGCACATTGCCTCACTTCCAAAAACAACTCAGACCACGACGACGAGCAAATGACGATTGCGTGACAGCGCCACGCCTCGCAAGGGCGCCTGCGTGGAAAACGGCTGTTTGTTTCCGTTCTCATCACTAAACCAGGCAAATTTCTGAAAAAAAAACGTGCGGATTCTGATGTCATCAACAGCAGGGAAGCAGCAGACTTCCGCTTACGCTTCAGCAGACTATCGAGCCTCTTGAGCTGCAGATTCTTGAGCAAAAAACCAACGTTTATGCCTTCAAATAGCCAATGCAACATTCCTCCAACTTATTCTCGATTGCGGTCATCGCGAGCGCGTGTGAACCGACCGTCCACAAGACGTTCGTCGCGTCTTTTCCCGCTCTTCGTAGCATTGCGTCGCCTCCGGGATGACTACGGTAGTACTGAGTCATGTTGTAGACCTGCAACGTTCCACATGGGCGCATTCCGTGTCGCCGCACTCACCTTATCGCGGTAGATGATCCACAAATCGTTTTCGCAGTTGTGCAGAGCGACTTCACTGCGCGTGTACTCCTTCCGCGTCTCCCCCGAAGTGACCATCGTGGTCACCATTTCGAAGATTCGAGACAGACAACGCGTGACAGACAGCCGGCGAATAGACATTGATGCTGTCTGAGAAACGCACTTCCGGGGATTTCTCGCGCGGACGTTGTGTGCGAGTGAAAATGAAGTGAAATCGGTTTTCCAGGAGTCATGGACCGCCCCGACCACCGCCGCCAGCATAGGAAATTGATCGAAACGGGCGCTTAGCATGAATTATGCACTTGAAAGTCGGAATTAAGGAAAGTGGCAGGACGTGTTAGCAGAGTCTGGATAATTGACCTTCGGGTTAGGCTTGAAAAAACGACTTGAGAAGGTTGCGTACGTTTAGCTCGTCAGGAGTGGACAGTTGACAACGCTCGTTTAGTAAAGAATAATGGAATTCTTTTGAAAATTCTGACGTACAAAATTGCGTGAAAGTGAAGTAGTTTTGGGTAATGGACGTTTACGTTGGTCAACGTCTGAATGACTCAATGTTTCCGCTGAGTCAATGTCGCAGGCGTCTTTAGCCTTTGGTCTGTTTTTGATACGTGCGCACGCACATCAATCAAATTCCAATTTAATCACTCTAATCGAATATCGGCCAATACAATGCGCTAAGAGACCAAACCTGCTAACCAAAGTCTCAGTTAGTAACCCCTAGTTTAAGGCATGCTGCGAACATGATTCTGTAAATGCTGATTTTGGTTTAATAATGTCATTATTCTCTCTTCGTCTTGCACTATAAAATTGTTGATACCGTTCTCTGTTCGTCTGGCTCAGATAGTCCGCACCTCTGCAGCGAAGCGATCGCGCGCGCACAGGGTGACCGTCGACGGACTCATCATAAACTTACCTGGCTGGGGTCTCGCCGCGATCACGAAAGCGGCGAATCCATGGCGAGGCTGGGACATTGCACTTTGGCTCCCGGCTGACCCGTGCGGCATCTCCGAGTTGGAGTTGGCCGACAGCTAACTTTTTGCGTCAGGGGACAGCGTTCGCGCTTCCCCGCACAAATTAAAGCAATGCTGCTCAATTTGACTTAAAATCGGTAGAATTTTAATTGGGTCTCGCTACCATTTGCCTTACTCTTCAAGGTAAATCAAACTGTTGCAAGTGAGCCTGAAGTTCAACGCGAGGATTAGTCAAATGTACCGTTACTTTAACTAATTTGAAGCCCGCCGGATCGATAACCGGCTTGCCGACCGGTCGACTATCAAAGAGGTTGGTAAATCGAGACGGATTATGGATCAATCTGCTTTTCAGCGTCCAACAGCCGCTGTATACAGTCACGCGCAACGCTGTGTTATGGAGGGATGGCCAGTGTCCCCTACTTCTTCAGGCAATAATCTTTATTCTTTCCGTTTTCACACGTGCCGTGCGCTTCAAGGTGTGACAGTCCGCTCTGGCAAATTATCAAAACCAGAAACAAATTTATTACCTCGATTATATTTAAATTTGGATTATCAAAAGCTTAGAGCTGCGCGTACTGAGCAGCACCGCCGTCAATCGGAAGATTGACTCCGGTTATGTAGCTCGCATCATCGCTGGCCAGGAAGCAAATAGCCGTTGCGGTCTCTTCTGACCTGCCAGCTCTCGCCAGAGGAATCGCTCGGCTAATTTTCTCAATGTACACTTCTTTCTCTTTGTCCGCCATTCCAGCGCGATTGAATATATTGGAATCGGTGATTCCAGGACTGAAATCGCCATTTTTAGCGCCCGATTATGGCGGCGTTGACTGAGCTTACTTGACCGTATTAATGCGAATTCCCTTTTTGGCCAGTTCGTGAGTTCTGCATCGTACAAAGTGGTCGATTGATGAGTGGGACATTGCGTAGTACAACATAAGCGGTCGCTAAACGGCATCAATCAATCTAAGATCGAAAATTCGCGCTTACAGGAAGCATTGAGGTGATGCTGCTAGTGACTACGATGCTTCCCTTTGTCTTCTCAAGGTACGGTTCAACTAGAGTCGTTAGTTTCAGCATACTGAACCAATAGTCGAGCCTAGAACCAAACGCACGCTCACCTTTTGACATTGGCGTTATTAATTTGGTCAAAGAACTCCATGGATTTGGCCTCGAGCTTCGGATTGAGCGCCAAACCAGCGTTGTTAACCAAGATGTCGATGCGTTTGAATTGCTCAAACGTTTTGTTGACCAAATCTTGAAGGGTCTGATCAACGGTAATGTCTCCCTGCACAGAGCAGATCCTCTCTCGGGGAACACCCGCGGCGACCAGCAGATCTTCCGTTTTCTAGAACGAGAATTTAGCGAAAAGTGGCGGAAAAGTTAAACTTTGAGATCTTGCTGCGAGCGGCCGTGGATGGTAACGAACGCTCCTTCCGCCGCCATGATGAGCGCAGTCGCACGGCCTATGCCATTGGAAGAGCCGGTGATGATGGCGACTTTGCCAGAGAAACGCGGTTTCATCGCTGAAGTGAAGCCGAATTATCGACGGAATCGTTATTTAAGGGCAGCTTCAAAGACGCCCACAAAACGTTTGTTTTGGCGACAACAACGGTGGAACAGTCGACATTACAACGAGATGAGCAATTCATTATTGTAGGTTGTTGACGGTAAACAACTTTTGGTGGTTTTCGGTCAGTGTTTTGCAGATTTTGCGATTCAGACTGTTTATCTGTTCTTCTTCACATTGGCGATAATAACCAATGTTTACACAGAAACTACGTACAGGTGTTTTAACTGGAATTTAAGATAACGGAGTGGCTTATCCGTGCCGTTCCCTAGGGTACTACTAGGGTGCTACGCTCACTGCAGGATGCTTCTTGTCTGTTTTACAATAGACCAGAGAACGACACAGCAAATGGTGGCAGAATGGATTTGTAAGAAAGACCATTTGATCTTCGGGGATTGTGCGGGGAAGCGCGAACGCTGTCCCCTGACGCAAAAATTTAGCTGTCGGCCAACTCCAACTCGGAGATGCCGCACGGGTCAGCCGGGAGCCAAAGTGCAATGTCCCAGCCTCGTCGTGGATTCGCCGCCTTCGTGATCGCGGCGAGACCCCAGCCAGGTAAGTTTATGATGAGTCCATCGCCGGTCACTCTATGCGCGCGCGATCGCATCGCTGCAGAGGTGCGGACTATCTGATCCAGACGAACAGAGAACGGTATCAACAATTTGTTTGTTGTAGTTCAATGGACAAACGAAGCCACTGTGGGATGTCGCGGGCTCGATGAACTCAAGCAAACCGAGATCTGATTTGATAGCCAACATTTCAGTTGCGAGCTGTTTTCTACCGTAATCAGTTTAGAGGAGGCAAAACTAAAAAGCGCCTCTTTGGCCCAAACCGAACTTCTTTGCAACCATCGCGCGACGACCACGTTTCCACCGAACCGAAAGCTGTCGCAGTGCTCGCTGCAGTTGGGCGGTGGCCGCCGCTCCTCAGAGCTTTGTTGACTCAACTCTGACAGTGCGCGCGCGAGGGCCGCAGTTGGAGGCGGCAGGAAGGCAAGCACACACACGTCGAGAGGAGCAGCAATATGTGGAACAAACATACACGGACTGCTGCGCAGAGCAGCGTCGTCGCGTCGTTCGTCGCAGCGCACGTTAGGAACTCACTAATCGACTATGATTAGGCCCTATTTACTGCTATAGTCCGCGCGCGCACAAATTCCGCTATGAGCGCTCACGTTCCGGCCATCGAAGAGCTCCACAAGGAGCGTCTAAAGGCCGAGAGTCACCAGAAATGGATTAATATTCAACTGAATACTTTCACTAATTGGCTGAATCTACAGGTTGGTTTTGATTATCGTTAGCTAAAGATGATGATTGACACGCAATTGGAGCTTGGCGAGCTATGTCTTGAAGCTTAAAGTGCCGCTGTCCTGCAGTGTAATACAAACATTTGCTTGAGTGGCACAGATTAGCGAATCGTTCTTGGGAAAATGGTGTTAGACCTTTTCAGTCTTTCCCAGTTAGAATAGACAAGTAGAACGTGATAAAGTACACGCTACTGGCCAGTTTAGCTCTTAAAAGGGACAGTGTACATGAAATGCCTCATCTTTTTCTCACATTTACTCATTATTCATTCCATTTTCCCCTCGCCACACGATCATAAATTTAAAATTGCTACAGGATAGTGAAGTATTCAGATAAGTGAGCCAATTCAACTGAAAGATGTGTGATTGAGGATGCGGGTGCAACCAACAGTTTGTGGAAAACGTTCATCGCAACTTTGAATTGACCTACAACCGCTTTTGAATGACAGAATTGGGACCGTGAGGTCGTTGTAGATTAATTCAAGCTCAATTGAACGCGTTGGATATGACAATAAGACAAGCACATTCAATCTGATAATTAGCAGAGCTTATGGTTCAGTTGTAATTTTGAATACCAAACAGTGTTAGTGAGAAATACGTACTGTATGTATCTCCAAAACAAGGGCTGCTAGAATCCAACTTTACGTGGAGAATTATTCCTTGAAAAATCGCAAAATTGCAAACTGATAATAAGATTATGAAGCGTGTGTTGAAATCGTTGACTTGCAGCTTTCACCCTCAACCGAGCGCATCGAAGATCTCGTGGTTGACCTCAGCGACGGCGTCAAATTGATTCAAATCGTCGCAACGCTGCAGCAGAAAATCTGCACCGGAAAAGTGTACCGCGACGAGCCTACCGAGATTCAGCGCCTCATGAACGTTCAAATGGCGTTGGACGCGTTGCGCGAAGACGGAGTGCGAACGGTGAACATTGGAAGTCACGACATTGTCAACGGCAATCTGAAACTCATTCTCGGCCTCGTTTGGTGTCTCGTGCAACGCTACCAGATTGCGCTAAAGTCAAAAATCCCCCCAAAGAAGCTCATGATGGCTTGGCTGCAGTCCGTGCTTCCCGAAATCCGGTTGACCAATTTCCGCACCAACTGGAACGATGGCAAGGCGCTCAGCGCGCTGTTGGAGTACTGTCAGCCAGGACTGTGCCCCGAGTGGCGCAGTTTCAATCCAAAGACTGGGTAAGCCCTAAAACAGCCCTAAAGAGAGCTAGAAAGCCTATTTTTAGGTTTGAAAACTGCGAAAGAGCGCTGTCGCTAGCGGAGATCTACCTCGACATCCCATCGATCATATCGGCTTCCGATTTGCACTCCGCCGACCTCGACGAACTCTCCTCAATCACCTATCTCTCCTACTTTGTGCGCAAAAACGGCTGCGGCTACATTGCGACCCTGGAGAGGGTTAGACGTCTTCTGCCTGATTTGCGCGTGATGGATTTTGAGCGGTCCTGGAACGATGGATACTTGCTGACGCGCCTTGTTGAGGCGGTCGGTGGAACGGTGGAGGAAATCGACGAAATGGACTTTAATGATCCGGTTTGTTGGCCTGAAAATGTCAAGAAAGGTACCGTATCCTGCTACCGTAATATTGTCATCTGGTGCTTTCAGCCCTTGATGGAGCAATTGAGCTCGGAGTCGCGTCACTGGTCAGCGCTGAGGACATTTCTGACCCTCAAACCGAGTATCTGGGAATTATGGCGTTGGCAGCGGCGTTGTGCGCCTTGGAACCAATTCAAGAACTCGAAGAATCGAAGCCGCAAATTACCACGTGCTACCGTAACCAACAGCTGAACCTGGACCTGACATTTGCTGATGGAAAACGCTTCCGTGTCGAGGAGCTCGAAGCAATAGTCACTGGTCCTGAGGGGAATGCTGTGGATTTGAAGTCGATCGAGCTTAGGAAAGCGCGAACAGTGCAGGGCGCCGTTTTGTCGTTTATTCCGAAGGAAGAAGGATATCACAAGGTTGGTGGTTATGTCGAGCCGTCCGGCTAATTAGCCTTTGCTCCTTAGTTTTTTATCATCATTGAGAAACTTTATGCCACTCTCTCCTAATTAGCCGTTTAACGCCTGTTAAAATAAGGAAATTTCAAGTTTTCAATGCGAGAACTTATCGTACGGCAACATGACCCGTCGAGATTTGACTTTTGGCTTAACGGAACAGTGTCATGAATGAAACGAGGTCTTAGATCGTTTCGAAACTTCCCCTAGGGGTACGTTTTGGGGTTGAGGGAATTTTTGGCGAAGTCAGCTTTGTTCCAAGTGGCCTGCGAAATCAGCTATGCCACATTAAGTCCCGCTTCAAAACGATTCGGTCTTGGCGTGACTTGTCTGCCGTCGCTTGTACAATCTCGTACTGCTGTGGATTGCCAACTATGGTTATATTAGGCCCTTTCGAGCAATAAAAATTGATGATTTGATGCGGTCGCCTTGGACTTGGCCGCGCTCGGCGACGCGTTCAACTCAATTTTTTCCTTTTTTCGGTTCACAATTTTGGCGCCGGAACTGAATTTGGTACATTTTTATTATTTGGTGCCAAGTTAAACGCGTCTAAAAGTTGCTCTACGAAGGAAGCCTGGTAAGCCAAAAACAAGGCTAAACTGTGAGGCTAAGCCTTAGGCAGTTACAGTGAGAACGAAGCTTAAGCGCGTAACGACCAAACACAAAGTTAGCCAGATACGAGATTCTTGGCGACAACAAGCTGTCCTGCTTTAAGAAAATAGGTTAGCTAATTGTAATCCACGCTAATTCAGTCAAAAATAACATCTGACTCAATTTCCAATCTTTGAAAACAAACCAAAAACAACGGAGAAGAGCGACATAAGTGCACTCCAGTAGTCAGCAACCTCATTCAACCTAATTTCAAAAACAAGGCAATTACTCGAAATTGAACTGGTTTTTGTGGAAAATAAGCAATAAAAGGTTCAGTTAGTCCGCTAAAACGTTTTGCAAGCGAGCAAGCAGTGTACAAGCAACTGAAGAGCAGCTATGCTTTACAAAGTCCTTGTTTGTCATATTTGTATGAGCCACTTGGCGCCCCATGTTGGCGCAGTGCCATTGATACCGCGATTGCCAGAGCGTTAAAACAACAGTCCTAGCTTCTCTAGGCCTAACAATCCTTCTTTGATCTTGCCGGCGTCGTAAATTCGTACAGCGCAACTTACACGCGTGTTTTCTGCCCTCTTTTGTGTGCAACATTTCAATGCAAGTTATCAATCCTTTTCATTCTTTCCCCCTGTCTCCTCCAACAATGCGCGCCGTATTTCGCGTGTGCGTGATTAATTGTGCGCGAGCGAGCGTAGTGAATAGAACAAATTCCAGGCGAATGAGTATCGTATCGGCGACGGTCCCCTCCGTCGTTCGTCTTCCCTTAGAGTCGAATTGGCGCAATTCCAACGGCGCCGCTCTCCACCAATTTGTCTTCTCATCACGTCCCTTTCGCGCACACGCGGACCTCCGCGTGTCACCTGTAGACCGACTGACTGCGGCTGCTGCTGTTTCTGCTAGAAAACAGTTCTCTCGCCGGCGCCCCCGCCACATTCCTCTCCATCTTCTTCTTCTCGAGCGCCACCGCCACCCGAGAACTCGAGCGTGTTGTCAACAAGCGCCACACACAACGCCGTCGCCGACCACGCGACAGTGTCGCCTCTCGCTCGCCCGCTCGCGCATATGCAAAGAGTATCATCACTGGTGGCAATGCCGCCGACGCTCTGTGCGGCGGCGCGTTACGCGTGTACCATGCGCACGCATGACCTGTCGAGAGTTGGTGCGCGGGTGCACAGTCGCGTTTTGTTACCGGACTATCCGGTATTTTGGTGCTATTAGCGATCGTTGTGTGTCGTTGTTCTAGTAGTGCAAGTTTTCCGCGTTTACTATAGTTTCTGCTACGGTTACGGTATTTTAATTTATTTTAATTGACTTTACAAAGTTAAACCATTTTAGAATAATTGCAATTTGAAGTTGTACGATCTTAGCGCTGCCTTAAAACACCGCTTTCTACCGTATTCCATCAGTTTTCAAATGATTTTTGCAATTTTTGAGCTTGATTTAACCTTTTTTGTTGCAAAATTTGGTATTCTAAGTTATGATCTAGTGTAATTCTGTGACAAACGTAGTACTGTAGGTGTCCTTCCTCCGTAATCCAACTTAAAAACAAAGCCATTTATGCACAACTAATCTATCAAATTCCACGCGATAGCAATCGATTTAAGGTTTCTTCGCCTCTTCCTTCCTTCCTTCTAAACCAAGTTCCGTTAAACGAAGGTCACCCGGCCGCCACCTCTCGCGCGCGCTGACTGACTATACAACTAATTCGATCCATGTCCTCCGCCGCCACCGCCGCCGCCACTGTCTTCCTATGCAAATTCTACGTTGTTGTGGTGTTTGTGTTTGTGGTACAAAAATTTGGATCACTCGCTCGCTCGTTCGCTCCATTCAGAGGTGCTGAATGCCGCCGCCGCGTTGCTGCTGATGAGATCAACACGAGGAGATTAGCGCGCGCGCGCAGTATGCATCTGTATGTATTGCGTCGTGCATATGCCGGTGGCAGCGGCGGCGTGCAACCTTGACATCACTGACCTTGGTGGACGTTAAATTTGCTAAATCTTTACTATGCTCGGCCGCGCTGTGATTGAGGAGCTTTTTGTGGACTCTCTGATTAGCTGATTAATTGAACGCAGTTGGATCGTTTGATCAAATTTTAAGATAGCAATGATACCTCTTGAGACCTCTTGATAGCAATGCGAGATGGCCTAAGCACGCAACACGTTTGTTAGTCCATTGAATGCTGTGCTACATTGATTGTGTAGCGGTAAAAGTTGAGTTCTTGACCAAAATGAACGAAATTACAGCGCGTGCGGTAAGAGTATTGGGCGCGCTACCGAAACGGATGTGCAGTGGTTTAGCCCTTGAAGAAGTAACATAAATTTGATTGGAAATGACGCGCACTTCAACGGTTTGATCCTGTTTCGCTCGGTGTTTCCGGTTAGAGTGCTAACTATTACGAAAGGGAACAGCCTGACTGGTTAAGAGCGTCAACTTGATGGCTGACTCCGTCTTGTACCTGTGGAGGTATGAACTGCGGCCCGGCTATCTAAGTTGAACAGCACTCGAACTAACGCGTATTCGGAAAAATCAAAAGAAATTCATTTTGCTGCGCGCAGTTGGAGTTTCGGACCAGATGCCCTTGTCTGTATGTAGAGCTTAGCTCGCTGTGCCCCACGAAACCTGGGAAGCCAAAAAAACTAGGCTAAAAGACTAAGGCAGTCAACCTAAACTGAGCCTAGCGCGCATCCTAAGCTCAGATGTTGTCACGCAGTGCTCTGTCTTGATTCTTCAGACTAACAATTCCGCAACTCTACATGATTTTTGAGTTAGATAGCCGGGCCCACATCCAGGCCCCAGTTTACACCCATCCATATCAAACAGGCTTTCATTTGCCTAAAATGCACATCTTCCTAACTGTCCTAACTGGAAGCGTTTGCGCGGAAACATCGTGTCTTTTTTTTTTGGATCGACGTGTAACATGGTCGATATTTGCGCCATGACTGACACCTACATAGAAATTATAGACTGCTGTTTGTAACTTCAATTTTTGGCCTTTTTATGTTCTTCTGGTGCTATAAATGTTCTTCTGATTAGGTCAAACGACTCAAAAAACATTTGCGCCAAAGAAAACAAAACCAGACAAATGTTCACTTTCCCTTTGAGATCAGGTTCCCGTAAACACAAAGTTCCCTCCTAGGACAAGCGGCACTCACGGTGCTGTTCACTTCAAAGGGTAAATTCCGACAAATTTCTTCTCAACTCGATTGTTGCGAATTGCGTCTTCGCGTGAGATGAGAATAACCCATCGTATAGTCCCCCCTCTCTCTCTCGCTCGCTCTTCTCTTCATGAACGCCTAAACCGCGAAACTCGCCTTCCAGCGTCGCTGCCGCGGTTCCATGATCTCATTAACCTGTCGTCGAACCAATCACCCTCGCTCAATCGAATTTTGTAACACTTCTCGAGTCGAGCGCGCGCCGCTATTGAAATGCGCGAACTATGCGAGTCGCCTTTTGCAACCTAATACACTTGACACGCGCGCGGCGCTCGACTGCGGTCTTTCAGGTGTCCCTGAATCTGTGTCACGTAATCAATCCCCCAGCACCTCCTCCGATGCTCCTCTTCTGTTGCCTTCTAGCGTTACTTCAAGCGCTTCCGATTGATTCTCACGCCACAGTCGCGCCTTCTCAGGGTCGCGCCGTTTGTTTGCGGCGGTGGGTCGATTTTGTGCGGCGGAGGCGGTGGTGGGAAGTGAAACGCAGAAAACAGCTCGAAGACGGCGAAGTGGAGCTGCTGCTGCTGTACCTGGCCTCTCTCCAGTGATGCTGCAGAGAGCACGCGACTGGTTTTGTTGACGCTTAAGGGGCGATGATAGTTCGAAGGGGCGCCGCCGTGCGGTCGAGTGGTGCAAATACCGAAATATCTTATTATGATGCGTGCGTGCGCGAGCGAGCGAGCGAGTGGACGTTTTGTTCTTGCGGAAACGCTTTTGTGGTCGGATTCGCCGATTTGTGGCCAAGTCTACGAGTGAGACATAGGCGTTTTTGAGCTTTGATCGATTGCTACTATTTTAATCACTTTTTATGACCTTCTGTTTACTTCTAATTGACTTGTGAACGGACTTCTGTTTGGGATTATTGATTGAGAGGCTGAAATGGGAGAAAAAAAAACGAGATCCTGTTTGTTGCTGATTCAGTGCTAAATGTTTGGGAATTGGATTTTGTTTGTTTGTTTTTGTCGAATCTACGTGTGCGTTTAACGTGCGAATCATTGCGAAGAGATTGTAAATTTTATTGCTTTTTTGTAAGTGGCTGAAGATTGGAAGGATGGAAGCAAATGGTGGTTGCTGAATTTTAGTACTAAAGCTAGGCCATCCACTGGTTAAACGAAGCCAATACACAAAGCTTGGCGTAAACTTTTACAACATTAAAACGATTTTGAGCATGTTGACCAAAATCTCTAGCCTGCGATTGTAAACTAAGATTATTTGGGCAGCTAAAGGCTTGCGTACTCGCTTACACGGCCTGTGGTTAAATCTGATGGATTTTAAAAGCCTCTCAAATTGTTCTTGCCATGTTTTGGACATTTTTAGTTTTGATTATTTGTTTTTACCACGTAGAAATGCCATCTTCGTGCGTGATCGTGCCCGTGAATGTCAGATGGCACGCTATGTCAAATTTCTCGTTCCAAATAGAATTGAATCGTTGTTTCTCTTGTAAACTTTGTTCGCGTTCTAAACCATATTTGTGCGGAGTTTCACGCAAATCGAAATGAATCCCAGGGAAGAGTTTTCATTTTAAGCCTAAAAAGTCATTTTGTTCGGATTCTCGGATTAGTAGTTTATTTTCTGGTCTTTTCTCTCCTTTCCGAGCTGTCCTTTTGCTCGTAAATGTCAGAACGCAATACATCCGTTTGTGGATCTCTTTTTATTGCCCAGAACAGCTTGCGAAGGACAGAAAACACCCAACTAAGCCGAGAATCCGAACAAAAACGTGTAAAAAAGGCTAAAAAAAATTAGTTTCTATTTGGAATGAGAAATGCGCCTTGTAACTGTAAGTAACAACTCCCGCGTTCCCTTCAACCACCAAACACCACATCGTGACCATCCCTCCTGCAATCAGACGTTTCACTTACAAAAAGTTGTAAATCAACTAAACGGTTTATTGAAATCCCATTCGCGTCAATCAAATCGCTTAGTCACTCCGCGCCTGAGAAGATTGCGCGCGCGCACGAGGCGTGAACATTGTCATGCGGATTCCAGTTTCCCTCTCTCTCGCAGCTCGCGCTTTGACAAATCCTCATTCGCCTCAAGTTCTGAACAAACGTTCAGTGAATTGCGTTGGAGTCGATGGATTAGCAGCGATTTCCTGGGTTTTGGAAAGCCGGTTAAACCCACGGTTAGCTGTGCTGGCTGTCCTGAGCAGTCGTGTCCATCAACTTGCGTTTTTGTATCCTCGCAGTTCCGATATTCATTATTTGGAGAAAAAAATCAGTGAAATTGCGTAAATAATCTACCGTAATCTCTGTATTAATAGAAGATCAGAGATGCCTAACCGTTGTGTTCGATTCGGACCAAAATATAGACTTTCCGTGGACTTCCCTCCTCAATTACCGTATCCCTCTACATCTACAACCTCTCTCCTTGCAGGTGCAAATCTTCTGTCAGGGCGCGGAGCTCCCCTCGAGTCCAATCGTTCTCCAAGTGCTCACCGAACAGCAGCAACACTCGAATCCGCGTCTCCGAGTCGGCGGCGCGATCCACGAAAGTCTCCCCGAAATCGAAGAGGAGACCGAGCACAGCGTGCTCGCGGGACTTCTCGCGCCAATGAGCGGCGGCGGCGACTACTTCTCCGCTGGAGGCGGAGGCCAACCGGACATCGGCCACGTCTCCTTCTCCGGCCTCAGCGAGCCCTGCTCCATCGGCTCGATTGTCGAGGTTGTCATCAACGCGCATGGTGACAACTCGCGCGGTTCCGTCATTGTCGAGGCGTCCGCGCCTTCGGGTCGCCTCATGAAATGCCCCGTTGTACAGAAGGCAAACTCCTACATGGCGACTTTCACTCCGAACGAAGTTGGTACGTTTTCCAAGCTGCTATGCGCGATTCGATTACGGTATTTGCACGTGTTTAGGTAAATGGCGAATTGGAATTTTATACGACGGCGAGCACATCAAGGGTTCGCCTTTCGCTTGCCAGGTCTACGATGCGAATCTTGTCCAAGTCTACGGCTTAGACGTCGGACTAGTTGGACAGGAGCTTAAATTTAGTATTGATGCAGCTGAAGCTGGTTACGGTAGTATTAAGGTGAGTATTAAATGAGCCCTCGTTTTACGCACTTAAATTAAGCTGAAAAATAGCCAAAAAACAACAGAAATCGTTGATTTGTGATGCTGTTTTGACTAGATTAAGCCCAAAACGGGCCGGCAACACACATAGCGGTAAAAACGATCAAAAAATGTGAAAAATCCATGCAAAACAAGCCAATTCCCCTCATTTCCAGGTCACAGTTCTTCGACACGGTCGCCAGATCCCCTCAACGATCCAAGAGCAGACCACCCATCCAGGCGTCTATCGCGTCATGTTCACACCGGACGGCGCCGGTCAATACAAGATCCACGTGAACTTTAACAGCATGGAAGTGAAAGGATCGCCGTTCATCCTCGACATTGCGGACGCGAGTTCCGTCTCCGTCTACGGCGACAATCTGCGCATGGCTTCGGTGGATAAACTCTCGAGTTTCATGATCCACGCGCCTGGATCTGAGTCCAAAGACATTTCCATCACGATCACAGGTATTTCACGCTTAGAATTTCGTTTAAATTCGCTTTCGCGCACACTGTCTGAGTCTCTTTTTGTTTGTTTGTTTGTTGATTTGTGTTTTGGTTGTCGCTTGTCCCTGTCCCGTCCTCTGCTTCGTTGGTATACGGTAGGCTACTTTCACAAAACTCCATCCTGACCATCTTTTCGCCTGTTCAGCGCCCTCGAACAAACGAAAACACGCACGAGTTGTTCCACTTGGCGACTCGACCTACAAAGTGGAGTGGAAAGCGGTGGAAGCAGGTGAGGAGGAGCGGCGGCGAGCGGGAGGTGTGAAAAGAGGAGGAAAATTGCAGGTGAACACGCGATTGATGTCCGACTGTACAATCAGAGCGTCTACGAGAGTCCGTTTATTTGCAATGTCGGCGATCCAGAACTCGTTTCCGTCAAGAAAATGCCGACTTTTGTCGACGTCGCCGAGTTGTTTGTGGATCACAGTTTTGAAAGTAAGTCGATTTATGTTGGAAAGCGCGGTTGTTGGAATGTAGTTACATTTTAGAAAACAATCTTCTCATGTTTTATACCGTAATATCTTTGTTTTTTCAAAATATTTTCCTTTATTTTTTGTTAAATTAATTTTTTTAAACATTTCAAACAATTTTTTCAAGCAAAGCAAACATCAGTCAATGAGAATTGAAATTTACTAATGAATGAAATGTAAACTTTAACTAATTTTTTGCAAAAAGGGACACGGACATCGCTCCAAAAAAGGATTTTTCTGAAATTCCGTCTACCCCCACTAAATTGGCCCTTCCCACGCAAAAGTTAACAGGGACTCTACGTTTCATAGAAAATCATGCGTTCTGAGGCGATTGATTGCGATTTCGTGTGCACGAAACGGTCGTCTTTTGACCATTTTGTTTCCGGAAGTGACTATTTCCGGTCGTTTCACGTGATTCTGATGGCATGAGCGTTTCTCGTGACCTCGAATTGATCCAGATTGACCCAGGAACAACAGGTATGTCCCTTTCTGGCCGAAAAAGGGCAAAAAATTGTCATTTGCTGACCAATGACCAAGCGGCCAAGCTGACCAAGCGGTGCGTGCACAACCGCACAAATCGATTTTTCATCGTTTCTCACCCAGATAGCCACAAACCAGTGCTTCCTGGGTCAATCAAGACCAAAAATTGATTTTTTTTTTCAATTACTTTTTTTTAAAAGCTATTTTTGGCAGATAATCATAAATTCAATCAATCAATCAACCAATCAATCAAAGCATGTATTACAATCATAAATTCCAAAAAATTACAACTTCCTAAAATTGTCCTTTAGTCGATGCCTCAGCCGCCGGCTCCGGCAACCTCGAAATTATGATCAACGGCGGCCGCGTCGCCTGCCGAGTCAAAGAGCTCGGCAATCGTCACTATTTGGCGCAATTCACACCCACGCAGCCAATCACCCACGTGATTGAAATGCGTTTCAACGGCGAAGATGTCCGCGGAAGTCCGTGGAAGCTCTATACGAAGGGGACGACAGAGGCAGTCCCACAGCAAGCTCAGGTCGCCATCGCCCCGGTGTTGTCGACCTCTAAGCGAACGACAACGACCGCATCCGATGGGTAGCACAGAAGACACACGTTTCATTGAAAATACCGTAATTTCAGCTATTTTGAACTCTCCGGCTCAGGTCTGCAGCGCTCGGCAGTCGGAAAACCGTCGCAGTTTGAGATCATCGGCGATGCATCCTCGCAGAATGTACATGTGAAAATTACAGGTATGACAGCTGAGTGGGATCCAGCCACTATATCAGGCATTTTAGCACCAAACGGCGCCGAAGTACCTGTTCGCGTTGAGCAAAAAACGGCGGGAAAATTGATTTGCGAATATGTCACCGAACAGGTTCGTTCTCCCTCCATCCTCTCTCAGCCCTCTACAACTCGAGATTTTAGGTTGGCGAGCACCGTCTTGATGTGAGCATCGGTGTAAGACCGCTGGAGTCCGGTCCTCTCTTCCTTTCCTCCTATGATGCGGAGAAAATCACGATTGAGCCGCTCGGGGGTGGAACTCCAAATCAGCCTGTGCAGTTCATCGGTAAGCGACGCTTGAAATGACGCTTTTCCGCGTGCTAACCTCAAATTGGCTCACTTCCTTGGTAGGGTTACGGTAGCTTGCCTTGGAATCTGGCTAAATGGTGCTCTCGCGATGTCGTTTTTTGAGTTTTGGAATGGAGTACGGTATTCTCTTGTTATTTTACGTTGAAATTCGTGATTTTTGATGCCCCGATCGTGCTTTCCTACCATGATTTGATCAATTCCAAAGCACAACAGCTCAAGCTGTATTTTCCAAGCTTTTGGGAGTATATTAGACCTATTCGATCCATTTCAAAACGTTAAACCGATTTCCCAATTTATTCAAAACAGCGAAATCGCAAAAAACAGGCGAATATCTGGTTTTGTCATTTCAATTAGCTCCTTTTCCTGTCGTCTATATCCATCCAACCGCTGCAGCCAGCATGTTCTCCAATCCAAACAATAAACGAGCAATTCTCCCTCCATTTATGCACAAAGCACCCCCACCATCCATCTATACAGCATCATTTGGCTCGGGCATCCGACGCCAAAGGATCGTCGTCGTCGTCGCAGATCGCGTATCGCATAATGCCCGCTAATCCCTCTTGCTCCGCCGCAGTCGCTCCGCCACCAGCGTCCATCCATCCAACAATACCTGTTCCCCCTCATCATCCCAGCCGCAGCCGCTGCATCTCCCGCAATAGCGCATTTTCGCTCCTCCAAACACCGTTCACGGCGTCGCGCTAATGTGCTTCTGGCGCTGACAGCATCGATCTTCACCCCCTCCGTCCATCTATCGTCATCCCACCACTCCTGATTGTTTATTTGGCGCGCTAGTCGCTAGATCCCCGACCCAAAACACCAACAGCATGCGCTATCTCTCCCAACTATACGTGATTCCTGCAGTTGACGCGGTCGAAGCCGGCAAGGGACAACTGGAGATCTCGGTGAACCAGGGCCGCGTGCCTAACAATGTGCAGATGCAGGGCGCTGGCCGCTGCCTGGTCACCTTCATTCCGCAGCACGCGGGCACCTACGTCATCGACGTCACCTTCAACGGAGAACAAGTGCAAGGTTCGTTGCTGTTGTTTGTCGCGGTGCGTTTGATGGATCGCGCGCTCTTTCAGGATGCCCCATTAGAGTGGAGATTCTGCCAAAACAGGTCGGAAAACCCGTCTCGACGCCGTTCATCTCCGAAGAAACAAAAACGATTTCGACCGGTGAGTACGCGAGTTCACGTTGCATCCAAAATCCCACAATTCTCTCCTAAATTCTGATTGTGAGTGGCGCGACTGGAGTCGCGATTGATGCGCTGATTGTGGATGATAAACAAAAACGTGTTGTCGATTCTCTAAAAAAAACCGCATTCTTTGCATTTTTTGCTACTTTTGAACTGCGAAGCGCGGAGAACGAAAGATCGGGGAGCGATTTGGAGCAGCGGAGTTTTGATTTTGTGATAAATAGCGATGATGCTTGGATGGTGGGAGCGTAGATGCGCCTCCTGGGCGGGGGTGACTCAAACACTTTGTTCCGTTGTTCTGGACAGAGCGCTTTGTGCCATAGCTTTGGTTTGACAACTAGAGCCGAGCGCGGGAAAGTGCTGTGCGAATCAAATTACAAAATTGTGTTTTAAGCTCGTTTTTTGACAATGTGGTTTGCAGGATAAATACGCTTTAAAGAACGGGTTTTTGGTTGTGAAACGGACACCTTTCGATCTAGGACCTTTTGATCATTTTGTGTCACAAATCAAAGTTCCAAAAAAATGCGGATTTTGCACCCGTTTACAGTTGCGCCGTTAGCCAAACAGGGAAATCTTCCTCTGTTGTCCTATTCACATCATCAGGTCAATGTTGACACGAATTGGATAGACGGAAGTGAGACGGATAATCGAAAAACAAGTCTCAATTTGATTGTTTCTATCTAGTTACGCGGCTAATCGTCGCGAATCCATCGAATTCATAGTTGTTGCTCGTTTTATCGACCCGTGGAAGTTCAAAGAATGAATTTATTTTGCCCACAACAGCCTCTGGAGAGTCGGTCACTGGTGATTCCTGTCAAAATTGATCAATTTTTATGTTTTTGTTTCAAAGTTTAACAGTAAAGCAACCTCGGGGTGACAATCGAGCTCATTAAGGGCAATTTTACCGACCGCCTGAGACCGACAGTTTGACGGCAGTTTGGTCCTCATTTCCGAGTTAGTTTGATTGGAAATTCCACGTCATTTCGTAGATTCAAACGTCGCGCCCAATCGAAATTCAAAATGCGAAAATTCGTTTTTCATTTTGACCGCAATTGCGCCGAGCGAAACGTTTCAATTCTCATTAATTCAATCGCGACTCAATCACGACTCGAATTGTCATTTCAAATCCCTTCTACTCGCAATCTCCGCTCACATTTGCATTTATACGTTCTCTCTCCCTCTCTCTCTGGGCGTCTCCTCTCGTCATTTCACGCACCACACAAACCGCCGAGATCACAAACAAACCGGTTTCTCTCGTTTCAGCGGCCGTTGTTTCCGGTAGCACCGTCGCTGCCGCCGACCGCGGCGCTCCGCGGTTCGAATTCCGCTCACCTCGCACCACTGCGCAATATTCTCCGCGCGAGACCATCGGCGTCCATTCGCCGCCGCCGCCACCACCACCTTCTTCCACTACCGTAGCCGCACGACGCACAGAAGCACCGGGCAGTCCAACGATCGTTGAGCAGAGTGGCAGACGACGGAGCATCGAGCACGACCACCCACGCAGTCCGCGACTCCTCAGGGAGACGACTCCGAAGCGAATCGAAACTTATGATCCGGAGAGGCGGATTCAGGCAACTGAACGCAAGGACGAAGCGGGTCTCGGGTATACGGTAGCGCAGTACGGCGATGTTGGCAAGACGCAAGCAAAGACGTACGAGAGAGCAGAAGAAGACGAGTCCCGAGGCGATTACCGTACTCCTCGCGCTGAGAGAACGTTCTACGAGTCGCGAGAGGAGTACTACGGTAGAGACGAGCCGAAAGAGAGTAGATACTTTGGTCAGGAGCCGGAGAAACCGCCTAGTCGAGAGCCGCCGCCTCCGCCGGTTAACGCCGACATTGGCATGATCAAGACGAGTTATCACAAGTTTGGCGAGAAGACCACACACGTCGAACGAGAGAGAGCGCCTCAAGAACAGACTCGAATGGCTGAGTTCGGCGACGAACTTCCGTCCGACGGATATTCCAAGTACAGCAGCGCGAGGACCACCCACGTCGATCGCGATGCCGATAGGACCACCCACGTCGTGCGGGAAAGGGCGCCTCCAACGACTCAATTTGAAGAAACGAGCGGTTATTCCAAGTATAGTAGCGAGAGGACCACCCACGTCGATCGCGATTTTGGGAGGACCACACACGTTGAAAGAGAGCCCGCAGAACACATTAGAACAACGCAGTTCGACGATGAACTACCGACCTCACAAACCGGCGGCTATCTAAGGACCACACACGTTGAGCGTGGCGCACCACAGCATATCGCTTCGGAAGATCGCGTCACGCGCATGTATGGCGCTGATCGGCCCACCCACGTCGACTCGTTGCGAGCGCACTACGATCAAGTGCCCGGCGATCTGCAGTTCGAGAGGACCACACACGAAGAGAAGATGCCCGCAGCGGAACATCCGTCTTCGGCCTACACGGCGAGCACCTTCGAGCCCGGCAAGATGGGAAACGGTAGCACAGCGCCGCCGATCACCTCCACCGCCGCCTATCAGTACGGCGAGTTCGAGACAGCGGCCGGACCCCGAGAGCACACCGTCCGAACTGTAGAATATTCCACCGCGACGTCACTCGGTCAAGACGGCGTCACCAAAACGACCACAACAACACGAGAATATCACTCCGGTAAGGCAGTGGCCAGCCACCGTAACGCTAGCTTGCTTGACTCCCGCAACGATTACCCTGATCCGCTTGTGAATCGTGTAAACTAATTCTGCGCGCTTCTAGGCGCAATTCCGCACGTAACCGAGTTCACCACCACGCAAACATCGCCCCCAGCGGCGGAGGTCGTTGAGCGCCAACCACAGCAGACTACCACTATCACTAGCACTACCGTAACCGACAGCGCAACTACGGTGGCGAGGCCGCGCTTCGAGCCGATCAACACAAAGCGCGACGGCACCGAACCACCAGCACCGATTGCACCGCGTTCAGGTCTTGGCGCACGACACGCGTCAGACGGCGATTCTGACGGCGGAATGTTTCTAGGTGCTCCACAACTTCACCCCGTGGCGAGCGCGCGACTGGACGAAGAACGACAGCCACGCAAGCGAGAGCCCTCGTTCACGCGAACGCAGTCGAACGCCGACGTGGACGAGCCGAGCGATGAACACGCGGGGCTGAGACGCACGCAGCAGACCGACGATGTCAGCCACAGTTTGACCAAGTGAGTTTCTCTCTTTTTGATTAATTAATAAAATGCGATTATGAGAGCTTCAAGAGTGCGTCTTCGCACTGACGAAGCTTCAAGCTAAAAGCTAACAAGCTAAAAACGGGAAATCAAATTCATGAGAACGACGTGTGTGGTCGATTATCACAGGGTTTTGGATGAATTTCTGCGCTCTCTCAGCTTTCCCCGTAAATTGAGGCTGAGACTCAAAAATCGAGGCTCAAAAGCTGGAACTCAAGATGACTTGGTGGGGAGAGTGAGATCTCGTAGTTTAGTCAATATTTCTCTATTTGCACCATTTCTCGACTGTAACGCCGCATTTCTGGGCTTTTGTGCTTTGTTCTTGGTGGATTGTAAATTGTGCCCGAGAGTAGCATAAAGACTTCAAATGGCTGGGTTTCCGGGTCATTTTTTGGCAATTTTTGGTCAAATTTGAGTGATTCCATAAATTCTCTTAATGCGTAGAATGATAATTTGTAGGTTAGTAACATTTGTGTCCAGAAAAGAATGCAGTGTAGCAGACAAACGTTACTTTAGCCAAAAAATGACTATAAGTGGTTTCTTAACATCGATTCTCAACTGGCCACCACGAATTGGTTAAATTTTGCTGTTTTCACCGCTTCTCTACTGAAACGCCGCACTTCTGGGCTTTTGTTGGTGATCGAAAAGATGTATAATCGTGTCAGTACCACCCATAACGCAAATTGAACCCTTCAATCCATTTCAGGACCGACGAATTCCCCTCGGCGCCCCTCACTACGTCATCTCAACGCACCGCCGACTACATGACCATGAAAGAGGAGGACGATCGCATTCTCGACCGTCATGGCTACGGTAGAAATATTGAACCCGACAGAGGGGACGCGATGCAATCGTCGGAGCCGGTTCCTGAAATGGGTCCCGACGTTGTCGAGGCTCTCACACCGACCACAAAACGGCGCCTCATGGAGCACAGCATTCGAAAGTCGGAGGACTTGAAGGAGGAGGAGCGCCTCATCTCCGAGCTGAACGAGAATCTCGATCATGAACTCAGCAAGAGCGCTCAGGCCGATGCGGAGGCAGAGGCTTCGTCCTCTAGGCCCAGTTCCAAGCCCACAACCCCTAAACTGAGCTTCAAGTTCAAGAGGGACAAAGAGCCGAAAGAGTCGAAAGGAATCGATTTTGGAAAATCGAAATTCTCTTCGAAACACGAAGTTGTGCGACGTGGCAAGGACGTAGATGTGAAACTTGACAATTTGAAGCTCGGAAAGGACGAGCAACTGAGATTCGTGGTCATTGGTAAGCAGTAGAAGGCTAAACCGAAGCTACAAGCGGTGCTTTTCAGCTCCAACGAGGAATAAAACCGAAAAAGGAGAAGATATCATTCCTAAAGTGAAGAAATCGCGTAGCACCTACGAAATTACCTTCAAACCAACGGAAGTCGGCACTCACAAGGTTATGGCATTCGTTGGGGATACGGTACATCCCGCCTGTCCCTACCCTATCCGCGTATACGACGCTTCGGAGATTGTGATCGGGGACATTGTCAGAGAGAGCGTCATCAACGATACCGTGGAATTCACAGGTAGTACATGAGCAGCCTGAGACCTCAATTACCGTAATTTACAGTTGATGCTGGCCGCGCAGGCTTTGGAAACTTGGAAATGGCGATTAAGGACAACGATGGAACAATCATTCCGTCGCATGTCAGTCAACTCGAGTCGGGAACCGCAAAGTTCCTGGTCACGTTCAATCCGAGCCAGACGGGAATGCACACTGTGAACATCACCTTCAACAAGGAGGTCTTGAAAAGTAGGTTTTTGGCAACAAATTGTACTGACAAGATGTGACAGAAGCGGCTCCTGGCGCAATTTACGTCAAAGAAGCGCATTTCTGGATTTTGATGATCAAAGGCGTACATTTCGATTTTAAACAACCCAAAAGAAAAGTCGCCAACCGCAGAATTTTGCAGAATTGAGACTCAGGCTAATCGCTTCAAGAGTCAAATCGCTTTTGAAACTGAGTTTCAAACTAGTTTTCTCATCAAAATCAAATGCTTTGCCTTCACGTTCACTGATACCGTATAAACCGCTCTAATTTGCAGATAGCCCGTTCGAAGTGAACATCATCGACGTGCCCCCACCACCTCCAGCACCCGCTTCGGTCTCCGACACGATCGTCAGCAGCCCTGAACTCTCGAAGAAGGAGCGCAAACGCGAAGAGAAAGAGCGCCAAAAGGAGGAGAAAGAGCGGCAGAGACGCGAAAAGGAGGAGACGTTGAAGAAGAAGAAGGCGGCGTCGAAGAAAGGAGTCGCGACTCCCGAGAAGAAAACCGCCGTCAACAAGATTCCCTCGCTGAGCCGAGTGCAAACGCCGGCGCATTTGTTGATTTCCGTAGCGGGCGACGAGCTTCTCGACGTTCTCGTCTCAGGTACCAATCGTGTCGAGAGTCTCAGACAGAGAGTTCAAACCTAATCGTGACAACCTGCTCAAGAGCACATTGGTAATTCGGTTTGATTGCAGATTCGCTGAAAGAATCCCTTCCAATCCACGTAACCGACGAGGAGCCCGGGGTGAAGCGAGTGGAATTCACTCCTACGCGAGTTGGTGACCACGAGATCATTGTGAAATACGCGGGAAACGAGGTGAACGGCAGTCCGTTCACGTGCCGCGCTTACGACCCCGCGAAGATCAACGTCGGGCCGATTCCGAATGGCGTCGTCGAGAAGCCAGTGCACTTTGTCGGTGAGTCGCGTTTACGATATTTGGTTTTTCGATGCGTAACGCGCTGTATAGGGGATGGAACGATTGAAGGAAGGCTTGAGGCGGAAGTCACATTCGTTTAGTTGCGCCTTTGTTGAGTTCTGTTAAGCTGCTTTTCATCGATTTTCACTATCAACCTTCGTTTGAACCTTGACTTGATCACTTCTGATCGTCTGAATGCGTAGAATTGTAGCTCAATGGATAGGAGCCAGTGAGGATTTTCCAGTTTATCGTTGGCCAGTAAGCCGATCAAAAAAGGGATACCGTACTCAGGAACCGGATAGTTAGTCAAAAATCGGAACGATGAGACTCAATTTACCAAAATCTTATCAAGTGATCGTCAAGCCAAGAGAAGGGCCTGAATTTGTCAGTTTGTCAGAAAGGCCTTTAGGCCAAAGCAGGAAAACTTGGCACCAAGAATTTGGTACCTTTGGCTAACTTTGTGCCTGGTCCCAACGCGTTAAGGCTTCGTTCTTGGCTAACCAACTTCCTAAGGCTTAGGCTTGCCTTAATGCTAGGTCTTAGTTATTGGCTTAGCAGGCTTCGTAGAGCAACTTTATGAGGCGTTTAACTTGACACTAAAATAGCCGTGTACCAAATTGAGCAGGCGCCAAGCTGACACGTACAGTGCTTTGGCATTCATTCCAAAGCTCTCCAAAAGACCTACAAAATGTCCGCATTCTGAGTAAAACTACAGTACCCCGTTTAATTTATCCATTTTCAGTCGATGCGCGTGAAGCCGGCGTCGGCAACCTTGAAGTCGCCGTAAACGAAGGTCGCATCCCGTCGATGGCGCACGCACTTGGTCAACACAAATACGACATTTCGTTTGTGCCGCGCGAATTCCAAGACCACACAATCTCCGTGCGCTTCAACAACGAGCCCGTTCCCGGCAGTCCGTTCCTTTGCCGAGTCGTCAGCTCTGTGGAGATTACGGCCATGGGCACCGGACTGGAGCGAGTGCCTGTTGGTCAGCCGACCGAATTCAGCGTTCAGCTCAACGAAGAGAAGGACGTCCATCCGCTGGTGAAAATCCAGGATTCGCACGGCGAATTCTTGCCGACGATCGTGAAGCAGGATCAGACCGATCCGACCAGATACAACGTCGTCTACACGCCAGTTTCGGTCGGAAATCTGAACGTAAGACATTTCTAGGCTTGCAGACTTGACATTGTGCTCTGCAGATTGATGTGGAATACGAAGGTGAGCCAATCACCGGCTCTCCGTTCACCGCGAAGGCCTACGATGCAACGTGCGCTCGATTGAGCAACGTGGAGTTGGCCGAAGTGAACAAACCGTGCACGTTCGTGATCGACGCCGCAAAGGCCGGAGCCGGAAACATGGAGATCATTGTGAGCGTTGACAACCGCAATGTTCCCAACTACGTGCAGGCGGAGGGTCAGGCAAAGTTCAAAGTGTCTTTCACTCCGCAAGAAGCGCGACCGCACGTCATCAGCGTCAAGTTCAATGGTCATCCTATTCCGGGTAGGTGGTCTTTGACACTTTGGTTTAAGCATAGCCTGTGTGGGTCTGAAATGGGCAGCAGAAGTGGCTTAAATAACGTCATCTCCGACAGTTGAACGACGAGATATGGCGACCGGGAAATACAGGGTGACCAGAAAGTATTTGCAACGGGAAAACCGACCATAACTTTTCAATATTGCATCGAACTTTAAGACTCTTTTTTGTGTTAAAAAGACCAAGAAATTCTACATAAACGCCTTAAAGTCGTTTTCAAAAATCTGTTATCCAGAATGCAACCATTTTCGGCTTGATTTTGTCGGTCTTTTTATCCTACCTTTCCCTTTCTTTGATATTCGAGGCCGCTTAAACGAATTGAACGAGCCGCCACTTGTCCGCAGAGGTCAGGGAGGCTACGGTGGCCCTCTGGTCATTCTCGGAGAGCTTATATACCCAAAAACCTATATACAAATATCAAAAAAGGTCTGAAAGATGTCAAGAACACGAATAAGACATTAGGAGGCAATTAAACCGCGAAAAAATGCATAAAATTTTAAATTGACAGTTTGGTTGCCATACTGGTCACCCTGTAGGTGCATTTTTGCCTATTTTTATTTATTTTTTTGTGGTTTTTGGCTTCCAACTCGTGGCTAATTCCTAAATTTCAGGCAGTCCAATGGACGTCGAAGTCGGTGGCCCCGGAGCGCCCATGTCCACCAACGCGCCACTCGCGCACCTCACCAAAGTGAGCGAGTTGCATCAACGCGAAGCGCCCTCTTCCACCGGCGACATTCGCCTCGTTGGCGACATCTCTCAAGCGCAGGTCGGCCACACGAAGGGATTCAGCATCGACACGGCCGGAAGACACGCAGAGTGCAACGTCATCGTCACTGGTGAGTCGCGTTTCCTTCTCTCCTCCTCCCTGTCCTGTCCTGTCCGCGTCTCTAACTGTTTCGTCCTTGTGTCCTCCTGAAGCTCCGAATGGCGAAGACGTGGACGTCGCAATTGAGAAGATTCGCGCCGAGTTTCACATTGAATTTGTGCCGACAATTTCTGGGCTTTACTTGATCGACATCTACATCGACGGATTGAGCATAAGCCACGAGCCTTTCGAGCTTTTCGCGATGGAACGCGTCGAACCTGACCTCTCCAGGGTGCCGCCTGTTGCTGTCCTACGGAAAAAGTGCAATTTTGAAGGTAAGCACCCCACATTTACCTCAAATTTACCATCGAATTTCAGTGAATCTGGGCGAATCAGGTCTCAAAACCGCCGATATCAAAGTGATCATTGTGGACGAACCGGGCGAGTCCGTCCCTGTCCACTACAGCGTCAAGGGCGCGGTCTGCTACATCTCTGCGACGTTCCAGCACTGCGGACTTCATTCTTTCGAACTCTACATCCACAACAAAACTCTCGAAGAATGCGCGATTACGGTAATTGACAAACCCGCCGATGTCGCTATAACCTTGCCGGAGCCGTTCCACAAAGAGCTGATGGGTCATCCTACCGTATTCGAGATGGATGTCGCTGCTGGAGCGGAGAATGTCATGGCTGTGGAGATTTTGGGTAAGCTACAGTAATCCATGCTGTGCTATAAGGCCGCATTTCAGACCCTCTAAGGAATTCTGTGCCTGTGGCGTTGTCGCATAAAAGCGGCGCAATTTACAAAGCCGAATGGGTGCCAAAGAACGAGGGAGAGCATACGGTATCGGTGTTGGTGCACAAGGATCATATCAAGGGAAGTCCGTTCACGGTTGGAGTGATCGATTTGAGCGCTGTGCGCATGATTGGATTGAAGAATGATCGAGTTGGAGTGGAGCAGAAGTTCAACGGTAGGTGATGGAAAAGGGTCCGGTAACTTCACACAAAAGGAACTCACACAATGAACAGCCAACTGCCATATGCCTAAGGCGTAAGGTGGAACATGTCTAAATTCGCGCTAGGCTAGCTTCGTACCAGGCTGACCATACCATATTAGGCTGACTTCCTTAGTGGTTTAGTCTAGTCATTGGCTTACCAGGATTCTAGTTATTGTCGGCTTAAAGTCGAATGACGCGTTTGAAAAAGGCCCGAAACACGTCACGTGTGTGGTCGTCTCTGTACGTCTGTCTGTTTTTTGTTTCTTTTCAACAGCGGTTGCGGAAAAGGTTGGAATACTTGTTCCACGAGGAGTAAAATCAAATTTTTAAAAAAATTATTGTAGATTAGGCTCTTCTTCATCTTTTGCACCCATTTCCGCACCAATCTGGGGAATTTGAACAAAGCAGTGGAGATTTGTTTTTTTTTTCACTACAAGGAATTGTTATAACTTTCTTCAAATTTCACTGATTGGCGTGGGAACGAGAGCAAAAGATGCGCAGAAGAGCCCAATCAACAATTGCTATGAGTTCTTTTTTGATATTACTCTTCGTGGAACAACTATTTAAACGTTATCTGGCTTATTGGCTTACCAAACCGAGCGCCGATTGAAAAATGCACTAAAAATCACTAAAAATTGTAGTGCAAACCGATCATTTTCCGGTTTCTGACTTTTACTGTAGCGTTTCAAATTATGCAGGTTTGAGTATACGGTATATTTTTTGTTTACCAGACTGGCAGCTCTGGAATGAGGCGCAGCGCGTTCTATTTGCGTTTTTAAACTATGAACTTTGGGCCTATAAATGTGACTTTACCCCACTTTACAACCCCTTAAACTGTTAAAGAGTAACAGCACAGAGAGCGCTGAATTTACCATACTCAAAATGCGTCTTTACAGCTGACCGTATACTGTATGAGCCTCATTTCGAGCTGTAAGCCTACTTGTCTAAAATGTGCAAATTTCAGTCGACTGGAGCAGTTCCGGCGGCTCCAATCTTGCCGTGAAGATCTACACCGCGAACAACGAGAAAGTCAGCTGCGCGCTCAAGAAGCTCAAGCACGGTTTACACGTGTGCGCGTTCACGCCTAAACAAGTCGGCCTCTACATGGTTGATATTTACGTCGACGGATTACTTCTTCCAGGTGAGCCGCGAGAAGACTAAGCCGTGCAATTATAAAAACTCGTTGTTCCCGATATAGAATGCCCGTACGAGTGTCAGGTTAGCGATATGGGCTCTGTGCGAGCGAGAGGCGACGCGTTGACACGCGCACAGAGAGGTAAAACCGCGAGATTCGAGGTTTCGATGGGAAATTCGGGAAGAGGAGATCTTGATGTGTTTGTCGCAGGTATCGCTTTCTTGAAAATGCTCGTTAACTGTGCTTTCAGGACTACTGTATCTGTGTTCTCTGTGTTGTGTGTGTGTAATTGTGACTGTTGCTATCCGGGCTACAGTATGCTAAAACGCCGATTTTCAGATGCAAATGGCGGGCCTCTGTCCGTGCGATGCTACAAGCAGCAGGACGACAGTTATTGGGTCGAATTCACGCCTGAATCGATTGGAACGCACAGCATTGAGGTAATAGCAGCTGAAGCTAGACAGGCAAAGGCTAAAACGCGCGTTTTAGGTCACATTCGCTGATGTTCCAGTCTCCGGTTCGCCCTTCAAGTGCGAAGTGGTCGATCCGAAGAAGGTGCTCATCAAGGGCATCGACGAGCCGTTGATGTATCGCCAAGCAGCGAACGTCATCGTCAACCGCAAAATGGCCGGAGCCGGACCTCTTGCAATCGAAGTCGTCGATCAGAACGGCGACCAACTCAAAGTGGACACGATCCGCTCGCCCAGCGGCGACGAGAACGTCACCTTCCTTCCCACGAAGCTCGGTCAACACAAGATGACCGTGAAGCTCGCGGGATTCCAAGTCGGCGCCCCGAAAACGTTCCTCGTTGAGGAGCAGGCAAAGCCGCAGGTGTACGGTAGCGCGGTGGACTATCCGGTCACGATCGACCAGCAAGCGAGTCTCATCTTTGACCCGAAAAAGCTAAAGGGAGGAATGAAGGTCGACGTGCGAGGTCCAAACGATGAGAGGATTCGACATGCGATCAACGATCGGCCTGACGGCACCAAGGAGCTATCGTTCAAGCCGATCGACGTGGGAGTCTACACTGTCGGTGTGGACTTTAATAATCGAGCTTTGCAAGGTAAACGCGAGCTTTAGGTCTACTGTAACTGTCAAGCAGCATTTTGGAAGCTTTTTAACCAAAAATCGTGCATGAAGGTAGTCAGACTGGTTTGTTTTAGACAAAATTACGGGTCTTTTGAGCCAAATACGGTACCGATACGTGAAATTACAGAAATGCTTGAAATACCATTTTTCAAAACCAAAAATCTCAATTCTCCATTCCAGGAAGTCCATTCAAAGTCGAAGTCGTCGATCCAGCGATGGTCGCCGTCAACGACATGAACATGGACAGCGACAGAGTGATTACTGTAGTGCAAAATCAGCGCAACGTAATTGATGTTGATGCGACTGCCGCCGGACCAGGTTCGCACCCTCTGCTGCAGTCGTTGCAAAACTAAAAAATCGCGCCTTTCAGGAAGACTTCGGGCAGAAGTTCGCGATTCGGACGGCCAGTTGCTGTTCGGCGATTCGGGCTGCGAAGTCGAATCTCTCGGTCACGGCAAATTCCGCGTCGTTTTCACGCCGAACCGAGCGAACGTCTCCGCCTACAAGATCTATCTCTACTTTGCCGAGCAAGTCGTGCCCAGCGCCTATCCCATCTACGCTCGCGTACAAGGCGCGCCCGCGGCGCAGTTGCATCAGCAGCAGCACGTTGCCAAAGCGTAAGTCGGAGGCGGAGATTTGTAGTCTTATTCTCTGGGTTTTGCAGTGCGGAACAGGCAGCAGCAGCAGCACCCAGTGAGGAAGACGACCACACAAGAGTCTTTGTTCGCGGCTCAGGTCTAACGAAGGCGAGCATCAAGGAGGAGTGCGATTTCATTATCGACTGCTCTGAGACCAAAAATCGTAAGCGGCGCTCACTATTTGAAAGGTCAAAGGCTAGTTTTTGGCTTCAGAAGGACCAGTGACAGCGATGTTGGTCGGTGAAAAGGTCGACGTCCCCGTGAGACTCACGCGACTCGGAAATGGAGTCTACAAAGCGACTTATTCGCCTCTGGTGGGCGGAAAGTACCAGCTCCACGTGAACTACGACGATAAGCCGGTGAAAGACTCGCCTTATCCAGTTAGTCGACTATCTGCTGAACTGAAATTTCAAAAGTCTATTCCAGATCGACGTGCTCAGCCCTTCATCGAACGCTGACGTCATTCACGTCGACACGAGCACCCTGAAGATGGGAATCGTCAACGAGGACGTTAAGACCCTGATTGACACTAGGAGAGCAGGGCCAGGTAGGCGTTTAGAGAAGCTTTGGAATTGCGAAAAACGCTATTTTAGGTCAACTCTCGGCGCAGTGCATGGGACCAACGCAGCTCGCCTACTGCGAGCTCTTTGACCACCGCGACGGCACTTACACCCTGAGTGTGCGGCCGTCGGAGGTCGGAAAACACAGCTTGAGCATCAAGTACTCCGACGAGCACGTTCCCGGTAGTCCGTTCGCCATTCCGGTCTCCAATCCGCCCGATCCGTCGCGAGTTCGCGTCCACGGACCTGGAATTCAGCATGGCATCCTCAATGGGTAGGCCTGAAGCGACCAAACACGCTCAAACTCATTCTATTTGCAGCTTCAAATCCAACTTCATCGTAGAAACACGCGGAGCAGGCGCCGGCCAACTCACCGTGCGCGTTCGCGGTCCCAAAGGCGCGTTCAACGTGGAGATGGAACGCGATCGTCAACAGGACCGCACGATCCATTGCCGCTTCGCGCCACGCGAACCCGGCGACTATCAGGTCGAGGTGCGCTGGCACGGACAGCACGTTCCCGGCTCGCCGTTCCTCGTGATGATCGTCGACACGGAGCACGAGTTGCAGCGCTTCCTGTCGGGCGAGGCGCCATCGCCCACTCCGGCAACGCCATTCGTGCCGCCTGGCTGGGTCGGCCCTCCGCCCCCAATGATGCCACCGATGTTCCCCGCCTCGCCGCGGATGATGCCGCCGCCGCACGGCGCACCGCCACCGGGAATGGGAATGATCGGCTACGGTGGACCGCCGCCGGACGCTTTCCGCCATCACCGAGCGCGCAGTCAGCAGCGATACGCAAACGGCTACTAGTGTGTAATACCGTATCCATATCCCCCACCCCCATCCTAATAGCTCAAAAGTGTTTCTAATTTGCTCAGCATTTATGCAAAAATAATCAGAAATTAGTTTCGTTTTGGCACCGCGTGCGCGCGCAGACGACCGCAATCCTTTCCTCCTCTTTCTCCCACCTGTAAAAGTGCCATTTTAAGAGAATTTTCACACAGACAAATGTTCTATTTATTGCCCGCTGCCTTCCTTCACACTCAAAGCATAAATTACGAATCGTACCGCGTTCTCTCGCTCAGATGTTCTACGTAGAGGCGCGTTGCTCCTCCTCTCATTTCTCTCCTCTCTCCCTCTCTCTTCACTCTGTCTAATAATCACGCACACACACGTTGCCTTACTGTAGGTGTTATTGTGTCAGTCAGTGTTGTCTTAATCAGCAAATGTTTTGTTTGTCTTATTCGCCTGAAGATTATTAATTAAATAAAATGGTTTATTAACTCACTTGTCATGCTCATCCGATCTGCATCCGTGCAAGTTTGAAACCTGAAATAAGGAGTGAGCCACTTTGCTGCCAATTCTAGGTCCAGCATCACAACTCGTCTGTCCATCCTAAAAGGCCTGGAATAATAGCAGCCAGTGCGAGCAGCACGCTTCTCAATTCAATGAACAATGAAATAGCCAAAGTCATAGAACATCGTGGGTCCTGAGGCGGTTGATTTCGAGCTCATGCACGATAAGATCGTATTTTGACCGCTTGTTGCCGAAATTGACTATTTCCGGCCGTTTCACGTGATTCTGATGGCATGAGCGTTCCTCGTGACCTCGAATTGGTTTCGATTGACCCACGAAACACCGGTTTGAGGCTTCCTGGCCGAAAATGGGCAAAAAAATTGTAATTTGTTGACCAATCAACCGCAAAACTCGATTTTTCATCGTCTCTCACTCAGATAGCCACAAATCTGTGTTTCCTGGGTCAATCTAGATCAATTCGAGGTCACGAGGATCGCTCATTCCACCAGAATCACGTGAAACGACCGGAAGTTCAGTTTCGGCAACAAACGGTCAACATACGATCTTATCGTGCATGAGCTCAAAATCAATCGCCTCAGGACCCACGATGTTCCAGGAAATGTAGAGTCACCATTAACATCTATATCTCAAAGCTGAGTTGTCCAAAAATTCTGATTGCAGCATTTTGGTCGAAAATGGTCGAAAAAGGACGAAATTTAAGATTAAAATTACAAAATAAAAATAAATAATTTAATTATCATTACACATTTATTAAACGCGCAAAACAAAGCACTTCTATTAGCACATTTTGCAGCTAACACCGCACATGTGACGCTTCTGTTCGTCTGAGTAGAGCGCACTCGTGCAGAAACCTTGACTCGCCCACTCGTCGCAGTCGGTTCGGGAGTTTCTGCATTTTCTGGCCTAAAATTTGGAGTTTATGGGATGTTCTGGGACCTGATGATTGCAATGTACATAGTGAAAACTGGTGAAAACTGGACCAAATTTGACCAAAAGTCTAAAGTGAAGATTTTTCGTTTTTACAAAATTGTTAGAAAGCTTAGCTTAGAAACACCCGAAAACGTGGAATTGAACCACTCCGCCGCTAGGCGTCTACAGGTTTGAAGCTTGCACCTCGGACCACCGAGGGCAAAGCAAACTGCAGCGCGCGCGCTTTCATAGAACACATCGACGTCTGATTATCTGCCGACAGCAGTGAGAGAGAGAGTCAGACGAGCAGAGCAAAACATACCTTCTTCTTCTTTTCAACGACTTTCTCGTCTTCAGGCTTCTGAGTGGAAGACGCCTGTTGGTCACATCGCTTGCAGCTCCGTCCACAGTTGAGCGTCATAAATTCGACGTAGCCTTGACGATCGCAGAGATGCTTTTTGCACTCTTTTAACACATCGTTGCAGGAAATCTGCGGCGTTACAGGACAGCACCACTTTCCCTCAACGCACTCGTTGTGCAGAGGGCATCGGCCATCGACACATTCTGAAATTGACAAACTGTTGGCATTTACGACTGACAGGCTTACCGCCAATGGGCTTATCGATTAAACACACTCCTTCGGGCGTTTCTTCGCTTTCAGGCTCGATTACGGTAGGTTTTGATGTTGCTTCAGACGTTGTTAAAGTCAATCGACTCTGTCTAGTGGTCGTCGGAGGTTCGGTCGCTGCCGGAGGGCAGCAATTGCCGTTTTCACATCGATATCCATTAGGACAAAAGTCGCCCAGGCATTCTAGGACAGAAATTCGAGCGCGTTTCACGGTCGCACTCACCTCCGATCGCTTTCGAACCATCTTTACAAGTCGCCCTCTCTTCGTCCTCCTCTTCTTCTGAAGTCAACTTCTCTTCGATTTTCTCCGGGGTTACTGTAGTTTCCTGAATTGTAGCTTCCGTTACTTCTTCGCCATCCTTCAATTTGCCTAAAATTTGTCAAATTCAATCAAATCGCTTGATTTTCACCCACAGCAAGTGTTTTTCACACATTCCGACCCTACGGGACACAACCCAGCCAAGCAGCCTACAAGTATGAGCCGAAAATAACGGAAAATTGATCAAAAACTAGCCTCCAAGCGATACTCGACCATCTGCGCAGTCATCTAGCCATGAAGCTTGGCCAGCGGCGACCACTAGACAACAGACTAGACCTAATCGTGACCACATTTCGTGACGCAAAGCGGCAATTTGGAAGCGAAGAGCTATTTAAGGCGTTTGGTCAGTTGTCCGCCCGCGTTCGCACGTTCGCCGATGACAAATGCGGACAGCGAGTGCACGACTTCAGTCGCCGCGCCATTTAGCACTTTGACAAACAAACGCAAAGAACGGATTTGCGGAGGAGGAAGGTGAAGAAGAAGAAGAAGAAGAAGAAAGATGCACGACGTGGGAAACAAGAAGACAAACGCGAAATTGTGAAATTTGGACTGATTTTAGAGTAGAATGGATGGAGGACGCTCGATTGTCTCGCGCACATGAAATATTCACGCGACTCATCGCTTTTCGGCCAAAACAAGCAAATGTGTTTGTCGCGTTTCAGCTCGTTGCCCAAATCATCAGTCGGTTCTTTTTTCAATTTTTGAAATTTTGGGATTTGGGATGATCTGCACAAATCTTTGATTTGCAACATTTTTCGCGAATTTTCTGCCACTTTTTCATGTTAAGCAACTCTCAATTACTGGGTTTAGAATGAACCAATTTGAGCAGACAAATAGGTGAGTTAAAGGGACAATGATTTGATTGCGGTCGGATATGCATTGGGCGGTAGTACTTTGACCGTTTCGTGCCAAATCAGGCCATTTCCGGCCGTTTCGAGTGATTCTAATGGCATGAGCGTTCCTTGAATTGGTCTAGATCGACCAAGGAAACACAGAAATGTGGCTGAATAGCCAAAAAAGGCAAAAATTTGTCATTCGTCATTGAGAAATATTTTACGTGTTTTTTGGAATCAATGCTAAAAAATTGATGATTTTAGGCATAAATTAGGGAATATGACTACCAGGAAGCCAATTCTGACCATTTCTGTCCCTGTATTTGAGCTCAAATCTTTAGTATTACGGTAAATAAAGTCTGCGAAAAACGCTTCGAGCATCTGAAAAAGCCTAAATCAGTATAAAAACCGTTCCGTGACTAAGCAGATCAACTTTACATAATGGTCTATCTGAGCAAAGAACAGAGCATCCATTTGCCAACCAAGCATTTCTTTATCTTCCTCGTCATTTGCGCTCAACCCCATGTCGGATCATAATTGGCCAAGTCGTGACCAAGCAGCGAGGCTTGCAAATCCCTCAAAACCTACATTTTCGGGTTGATTTTCAGGAATGAACGAGCCGGTTTGCATCGTCGTTGGCGTCTTTCTGCTTCACTTCACATTCTTCGTATTGTTTTCCCTTCTGCTGTCCTGTTGCAGTCGAAAGTGCACTCAAACTACAATCGATGTTGCTGTGGATGTATGAACAAACGAAGTTTATTAACGCGATTTATGTCAAATAAACGAATTTCATCATTAGAAGCGTGCGCAATGACGATCACTCTTAGACGTTCCAGCTCTGAAGCGGCCGATTATAGCACATTTACACGATAATGCAGCAGTTTACCGAATCCAATTCCTCCTCTTTGTCGTCTTCCTCCTCAGCGTCCTTGCAAAGCGTCCAAAATGTGCAGAAGAAGATAAACCCCAATAAAATAGCAAAATACCATAAGATGAGAATGTCCAGAGATGCGAGCATTGCAAACCGCAAACATCAACGCAGAAGAGTTCCCCGCAAATTGCACTCTCTCCTCCTTCTTCACAAGTGCACGCCTAATATGGACGAAACCCGCGTCGATTCTTAAAAACACAAAAACAAAGATTTGTTCAATTGAAAACTGTACAGATCGGAAAGTTCTCGGGGACTATTGAAGCAGCTCGCTTGCCAAAAATCAATGAGAATCAGGATCAGAATCAATCAGGATGTTGCGTCCTGAGAAGGCTTGTCTTAGGAAACGTTGTACGAAGCCTCGCCTGTATCATTGGAGCCCAATCTCGACATCGGAGACGTCTACGGCGCCACCTTCACTTTTGTCAAGTGCTAACTGATTGAGTAATCTGTGGATTTTAATTAAATTTTGCATAAACATCTTTAATGTTCGATTTCCCGGCATGTTCGAGGGTGTTTGGACTTCGGAGACGCTGGAAAATGCCAAAAATAGTCCGAGGGTTCCAGACCTGACCTTCCGAAGCGCTAATCCAAATCAGTTTCAAATCTAAAGTCGATTTTCCGCTCGGCTCCCCTCGAGTGCAACGATAGATATATCAAAAACAACCGCCGTCTGCGTCACAGCAAAGCCACAAATCATCCCCATTCCAGTTTCCGAGAAAGCGTCATTCTCATTAGCTCGCTGTTACTGTAGGACAGGGAGATCCGAGGAGATAAGAACCAGTTCCCCGGCGGGTTCAGATATCGCATTGCGCGCAGAGTTCCGGATCGTCCCCGCGCGCTATAAAAGGCGGCGGCGGAGCTCCTCGTCAGTTGAATCCACACAGCAATGTCTGGAATCAGGTGCGCGGCTTACGTGGCTTCGGCCGGCAGCGGCGTCCTCATCGTCGCCAGTCTCCTCGTGATGGGCTCTCTCTTCAAGGAGGTCAACGACATGTACGACGAGGTCATCCACGACGTCGACGAATTCAAGGTTCAACTCGCGATTCAAGTTGCATTCACCGACGCTCGGCTTTCAGGTGCTCGCGAACGACGCGTGGAAGGGAATCATGAGCGTCAAGACCTCCCGGCAGCGCCCCTCCATCAACTTTGACTCGATCTTCCGCGCCAAACGCCAGTATGACGCCGGAGTGACCGGAGGATCGAGCAGCCAGGGAGGCGGCGGCGGATGCGCCTGCGCCAAGCAGGCGAGCAGCTGCCCGGCCGGACCTCCTGGACCCCCAGGACAGCCCGGCGAGCCTGGACAGCCCGGAGAGAAGGGTCAGGACGGAAAATCGGGCCAAGCCACCGCCGGAGCGCCGCACCCCGCCGACGCCGGCTGCATTCAGTGCCCCGCTGGACCTCCGGGACCTCCTGGCGGCGATGGACCGGCCGGACCCCCTGGACCTCCCGGAAACGACGGTCAACCTGGCAATCCCGGCAACCCCGGAAGCCCAGGAGGTCCTGGAGGCCCTGGAGACGCCGGAGCACCCGGAGCTCCCGGAAACGACGGAGCGCCTGGCAACCCTGGAGCGCCTGGAACTCGCAGCACGAGCAGCCCCGGCCCCGCTGGACCTGCTGGAGCGCCTGGAGCTCCTGGAAACGCTGGCAGCGACGGAGCTGCTTCCGGACCTGGACCCGCTGGCCCCGCCGGACCTCCTGGAGCGCCCGGAAACCCCGGAGGACCCGGACAGGATGGAGGACCTGGAACGCCCGGAGGCCCCGGAGTGCCTGGAAACGACGCCGAGTACTGTCCGTGCCCACCACGCACTGGAGCTGTCTCTGGAGGCTCTCAGACTCAGGGAGGCGGAGGAGGTGGAGGCGCTGGAGGCGGTGGCGGAGGAGCTGGCGGTGGCGGATCCGGCGGAGCCGGCGGAGGAGGAGCTGGAGCCGGCGGAGGTGGCGGCGGATACGCTGGCGGAGCAGGCGCTGGTGGAGGAGCCGCCGGCGGTGGCAGTGGAGGCGCTGGGGCGGTGGAGCCGGAGGAGGTGGCGGCGGATACCGTCGTCGCAAGGTCGTCGCTTGAGTGTCGTGAAATTAGATCTTCCATGTGCCAACTTATCATCGCTTCAATAAAGAGAGCATTGCAAACTTTTCACATCATAATCAAATCTGGATTCCTGTTATCACAGAACCTCCTTCAGCAAAGAACATCACTCATAGCGCTTTCATAACCAACCGCATCGCCCTCGACGAGGCTCCTAACAGTAGTTTTTTCTTTATTAATTGAGTTAATAATGTTCTGTCGATTCTGCACAAAACGGAAACGTTCATCTTTATCGATCGTCAATGAACAAACATGTGATAATTGTGCACAGCTGGCAGGACATAGAGTTTGATATATGGACACTTTTAGACTATACAGACCTGAAACTTTGATTTTTTGAGATAAATCCAAATGCAACAGGAGGGCCTTACCGTATCCGTCGACTCGCTTTTCATCATCTCTTCACAGCTCTCATACTTATCGTCCACGCACAATGCCCAAAATAAGCAGAAAACCAAAGTTAGGAACATGACGATTGAGTACCAGAGAACAACGATCGTGATGACTTCGGGCATTGAAACGTAGTATAGCCGCGTGGCGGTCGAAGATGCGAAGATAAAATGCCGAAGAACGACGAAAACAACAACTTAAAAAGGACGACAGAGGTCAGAAAGGAGGCATAAATTAAAGAGGCGGCAACAGAGTGCAACGATGAATATTCATAACTAGGAAGAGAGACTTTGCGAAATTGCTTTCCGTCGCCGAAAGTTCAGCGACTAGGTGCCCTTGGATCGGATTTTTATGAAAACGAGATCCGGGACGTAGTGGATAATAAGGAGAGGGACTTCCGCCGCGACATAGAAAGGACAAAGGAGCTGTGACGTCAGTGAGCATCGTAGTGATTGGATTCAAATTAAATTGAACCTACTTTGAGTTGATTAAAATTTGGCGCTTTTCAAAGAGGTCATAACACATCGAGTGTTCCATCTATCAGCGCCTACGGTGAGCGTGCAGACATGTCATTGGACCAAGTGCAAAACAACCAAAATTGACGCTCTGAGTGGCGACAAATCCTCTTTTCTCATGGTGGTTAAATTCGTGTTCATACGTCATTAGTGATATTTACTTCGTCGCGTTCAGTGAGACTTTGTGAGAATAGGCATAGCTCATTGTCATTTAGAGGGGCATCCTTTAAGTTACACATCCTCCGCCCGTTCTTCACTCTTTACTAAAGTCAAAATACAGCGTGTAGTGTGCGGTAGTGTTGATTTAATGTTGGATCAGTGACATTGTATCACTGCTAACAGCAGTCTTGAGAGATTCAAACTCACTGATTTAGAGAATCATTGATCTCGGTGCGATCGGGCTGGACTGTACTCGTAGACGACCTATGCGGCCAGACACAGACCATTGCTTTTTAGGAGTTGGCTGTTTTCTGGCTACCGGCCGTTTTGACAAAATTCGGATGAAATTAGTGTTCCTCGCCTCTTTGATTTGGTCTAGAACGGCCAACAAACACAGAACTTTCGTCGTTGGGCTCAGAAAAGCAAAAGTATTTATAGAATTTACGTACTTGCGTCCGCAATTCTGTGTTAATATGGCCGTTTAGGGTCGTGAGTGAAGCTTACGACGACAGAAATACGCAAAATGGCCGGAAGTAGTTAGCAAACGACAAACTCCAACAAACCCTCTATAGCTCGAGGATGAGGACAAGTACAGAAATTCCGACTTCACCATCGGATTCTGCAGAGTCCACAAGGAGGTAAATTTTAAAGAATGAGAACAAAACAAATTATATCCGCGCTCCTTTAAGTAAAGAAAAGTGCCCAAGCTGAAGAAAGCGGAGTGGACAAACTCAAAATGTGATGTACGTTCTCATCCGTTTGATTTGAGTGATGTTTTTGTTTTGCACAATGAACTTCACGGTCTGTTTGCAATGCTCTCTTTATTGAAGCGATGATAAGTTGGCACATGGAAGATCTAATTTCATGACACTCAAGCGACGACCTTGCGACGACGGTATCCGCCGCCACCTCCTCCGGCTCCACCGCCTCCAGCTCCTCCACTGCCACCGCCGGCGGCTCCTCCGCCAGCGCCTG